>CALNHX010008420.1:0-60944 GCA_940337035.1 Agriotes lineatus | reverse complement strand
GACCTTGGGATGACCTTGGGATGACCTTGGGGTAACCTTGGGATGACCTTGGGATGACCTTGGGATGACTTTGGGATGACCTTGAGACGACCTTGGGATGACCTTGGGTTGACCTTGGGATGACCTTGGGATGACCTTGGTATGTCCTTGGGATGACCTTGAGACGGAAGATTAGAGACGTTTTGGGTATCATTTCGATAGTAGAAACGCTCTTAGATTTTTTATTTTAGTAGTACTATTTCGGTGTCTGAGCGTGACTGCATAATGGCCTCAGAATGTTACTAGCAGTATGTAACATACTATACTTAATAGACAGTAATTGCAAAATGCTAAAGACTGTACACAAACAACTGTAAACGAAGTTTACATGGAACCTACTGCTTTAGAAGTAGACAAAATGGCATACTAGAGCCTGTAAACGCTCTGACGGACGATCTGAGACGTTTTGGGTATCATTTCGATAGTAGAAACACTCTTAGATTTTTTAATTTAGTAGTACTTTTTCGGTGTCTGAGCGCTACTGCATAATGGCCTCAAAATGTTACTAGCCGTATGAAACATATTATAATTAATAGACAGTAATTGCAGAACGCTAAAGACTGTACACAAACCACTGTAAACTAACTTTAAATGCATAAGAATGGAATCTACTGTTTGAGAAGTAGAAAAAATAAAATGCTGGAGCCTGTAACCGCTCTGACGGACGATTAGAGACGTTTTGGGGATCATTTCCATAGTAAAAACGCTCTTTGATTTTTTATTTTAGTAGTACTATTTCGGTGTCTGAGCGCGACTGCATAATGGCCTCAGAATGTTATTAGCAGTATGTAACATATTATAATTAATAGACAGTAATTGCAGAACGCTAAAGAATGTACACAAACAACTGTAAACTAACTTTAAATGCATAAGAATGGAATCTACTGTTTGAGAAGTAGAAAAAATGGCAAACTAGAGCCTGTATACGCTCTGACGGACGATCTGAGACGTTTTGGGTATCATTTCGATAGTAGAAACGTTCTTAGATTTTTTATTTTAGTAGTACTATTTCAGTGTCTGAGCATGACTGCATAATGGCCTCAGAATGTTACTAGCAGTATGTAACATATTATAATTAATAGACAGTAATTGCAAAATGCTAAAGACTGTACACAAACAACTTTAAACAAACTTTATATGGCACTTACTGTTTTAGAAGTAGACAAAATGACATACTAGAGCCTGTAAACGCTCTGACGGACGATCTGAGACGTTTTGGGTATCATTTCGATAGTAGAAACACTCTTAGATTTTTAAATTTAGTAGTACTTTTTCGGTGTCTGAGCGCTACTGCATAATGGCCTCAAAATGTTACTAGCCGTATGAAACATATTATAATTAATAGACAGTAATTGCAGAACGCTAAAGACTGTACACAAACCACTGTAAACTAACTTTAAATGCATAGGAATGGCACCTACCGTTTGAGAAGTAGACAAAATAAAATGCTAGAGCCTGTAACCGCTCTGACGGACGATTAGAGACGTTTTGGGGATCATTTCCATAGTAAAAACGCTCTTTGATTTTTTATTTTAGTAGTACTATTTCGGTGTCTGAGCGCGACTGCATAATGGCCTCAGAATGTTATTAGCAGTATGTAACATATTATAATTAATAGACAGTAATTGCAGAACGCTAAAGAATGTACACAAACAACTGTAAACTAACTTTAAATGCATAAGAATGGAATCTACTGTTTGAGAAGTAGAAAAAATGGCAAACTAGAGCCTGTATACGCTCTGACGGACGATCTGAGACGTTTTGGGTATCATTTCGATAGTAGAAACGTTCTTAGATTTTTTATTTTAGTAGAACTATTTCAGTGTCTGAGCATGACTGCATAATGGCCTCAGAATGTTACTAGCAGTATGTAACATATTATAATTAATAGACAGTAATTGCAAAATGCTAAAGACTGTACACAAACAACTTTAAACAAACTTTATATGGCACTTACTGTTTTAGAAGTAGACAAAATGGTATACTAGAGCCTGTAACCGCTCTCACGGACGATTAGAGACGTTTTGGGTATAATTTCGATAGTAGAACCGCTCTTAGATTCTTTAATTTAGTAGTACTATTTCGGTGTCTGAGCGTGACTGCATAATGGCCTCAGAATGTTACTAGCAACATGCAAGGGATGACCTTGGGATGACCTTGGGATGACCTTGGAATGACCTTGGGATGACCTTGGGATGACCTTGGAATGACCTTGGGATGACCTTGGGATGACCTTGGGATGACCTTAGAATGACTTTGGGATGACCTTCGGATGACCTTGGGATGACCTTGGGATGACCTTGGGATGACCTTGGGATTACCTTGGGATGACCTTGGGATGACTTTGGGGTGAACTTGGGATGACCTTGGGATGACCTGATGACCTTGGGATGACCTTGGGGTAACCTTGGGATGACCTTGGGATGCCCTTGGAATGACCTTGGCATGACCTTGGGATGACCTTAGAATGACCTTGGGATGACCTTGGGATGACCTTGGGATGACCTTGGGATGACCTTGGGATGTCACCTTGGCATGACCTTGGGATGACCTTGGGATGACCTTGGGATGACCTTGGGATTACCTTGGGATGACTTTGAGGTGAACTTGGGATGACCTTGGGATGACCTTGGGATGACCTTGGGGTAACCTTGGGATGACCTTGGGATGACCTTGGAATGACCTTGGAATGACCTTGGGATGACCTTGGGATGACCTTGGGATGACCTTGGGATGACCTTGTGATGTCACCTTGGGATGACTTTGAGATGACCTTTGGTGACCTTGTGATGACCTTGGGATGTCCTTGAGATGACCTTGAGACGACCTTGAGATGACCTTGGGATGACCTTGGGATGACCTTGGGATGACTTTGGGATGACCTTGGGATGACTTTGGGATGACCTTGAGAAGACCTTGGGATGACCTTGGGATGACCTTGGGATGACCTTGGGATGACCTTGGGATGACTTTGGGATGACCTTGAGACGACCTTGGGATGACCTTCGGATGACCTTGGGATGACCTTGGGATCACCTTGGGATGACCTTGGGATGACCTTGGGATGACCTTGGGATGACCTTGGGATGACCTTGGGATTACCTTGAGATGACCTTGAGACGACCTTGGGTTGACCTTGGGATGAACTTGGGACGACCTTGGGATGACCTTGGGATGACCTTGGAATGACCCTGGGATGACCTTGGGATGATCTTGGGATGACCTTGAGATGACCTTGGAATGACCTTGGGATGACCTTGGGATTACCTTGGGATGATCTTGGGATGACTTTGGGGTGACCTTGGGATGACCTTGGGATGACCTTGGGATGACCTTGGGGTAACCTTGGGATGACCTTGGGGTAACCTTGGGATGACCTTAGAATGACCTTGGGATGACCTTGGGATGTCCTTGGGATGACCTTGGGATTACCTTGGGATGACCTTGGGATGACTTTGGGGTGACCTTGGGATGACCTTGGGATGACCTTGGGATGACTTTGAGATGACCCTGAGATGACCTTGGGATGACCTTAGAATGACCTTGGGATGACCTTGGGATGACCTTGGGAGGTCACCATGGGATGACCTTGGGTTGACCTTGGGATGACCTTGGGATGACCTTGGTATGTCCTTGGGATGACCTTGAGACGGCCTTGGGATGACCTTCGGATGACCTTGGGATGACCTTGGGATGACCTTGGGATTACCTTGGGATGACCTTGGGATGACTTTGGGGTGAACTTGGGATGACCTTGGGATGACCTGATGACCTTGGGATGACCTTGGGGTAACCTTGAGATGACCTTGGGATGCCCTTGGAATGACCTTGGCATGACCTTGGGATGACCTTAGAATGACCTTGGGATGACCTTGGGATGACCTTGGGATGACCTTGGGATGACCTTGGGATGTCCTTGGGATGTCACCTTGGGATGACCTTGGGATGACCTTGGGATGACCTTGGGATGACCTTGGGATTACCTTGGGATGACTTTGAGGTGAACTTGGGATGACCTTGGGATGACCTTGGGATGACCTTGGGGTAACCTTGGGATGACCTTGGGATGACCATGGGATGACCTTGGGGTAACCTTGAGATGACCTTGGGATGCCCTTGGAATGACCTTGGCATGACCTTGGGATGACCTTAGAATGACCTTGGGATGACCTTGGGATGACCTTGGGATGACCTTGGGATGACCTTGGGATGTCCTTGGGATGTCACCTTGGGATGACCTTGGGATGACCTTGGGATGACCTTGGGATGACCTTGGGATTACCTTGGGATGACTTTGAGGTGAACTTGGGATGACCTTGGGATGACCTTGGGATGACCTTGGGGTAACCTTGGGATGACCTTGGGATGACCTTGGGATGACTTTGGGATGACCTTGAGACGACCTTGGGATGACCTTGGGTTGACCTTGGGATGACCTTGGGATGACCTTGGTATGTCCTTGGGATGACCTTGAGACGGAAGATTAGAGACGTTTTGGGTATCATTTCGATAGTAGAAACGCTCTTAGATTTTTTATTTTAGTAGTACTATTTCGGTGTCTGAGCGTGACTGCATAATGGCCTCAGAATGTTACTAGCAGTATGTAACATACTATACTTAATAGACAGTAATTGCAAAATGCTAAAGACTGTACACAAACAACTGTAAACGAAGTTTACATGGAACCTACTGCTTTAGAAGTAGACAAAATGGCATACTAGAGCCTGTAAACGCTCTGACGGACGATCTGAGACGTTTTGGGTATCATTTCGATAGTAGAAACACTCTTAGATTTTTTAATTTAGTAGTACTTTTTCGGTGTCTGAGCGCTACTGCATAATGGCCTCAAAATGTTACTAGCCGTATGAAACATATTATAATTAATAGACAGTAATTGCAGAACGCTAAAGACTGTACACAAACCACTGTAAACTAACTTTAAATGCATAAGAATGGAATCTACTGTTTGAGAAGTAGAAAAAATAAAATGCTGGAGCCTGTAACCGCTCTGACGGACGATTAGAGACGTTTTGGGGATCATTTCCATAGTAAAAACGCTCTTTGATTTTTTATTTTAGTAGTACTATTTCGGTGTCTGAGCGCGACTGCATAATGGCCTCAGAATGTTATTAGCAGTATGTAACATATTATAATTAATAGACAGTAATTGCAGAACGCTAAAGAATGTACACAAACAACTGTAAACTAACTTTAAATGCATAAGAATGGAATCTACTGTTTGAGAAGTAGAAAAAATGGCAAACTAGAGCCTGTATACGCTCTGACGGACGATCTGAGACGTTTTGGGTATCATTTCGATAGTAGAAACGTTCTTAGATTTTTTATTTTAGTAGTACTATTTCAGTGTCTGAGCATGACTGCATAATGGCCTCAGAATGTTACTAGCAGTATGTAACATATTATAATTAATAGACAGTAATTGCAAAATGCTAAAGAATGTACACAAACAACTTTCAACAAACTTTATATGGCACTTACTGCTTTAGAAGTAGACAAAATGGCATACTAGAGCCTGTAAACGCTCTGACGGACGATCTGAGACGTTTTGGGTATCATTTCGATAGTAGAAACACTCTTAGATTTTTTAATTTAGTAGTACTTTTTCGGTGTCTGAGCGCTACTGCATAATGGCCTCAAAATGTTACTAGCCGTATGAAACATATTATAATTAATAGACAGTAATTGCAGAACGCTAAAGACTGTACACAAACCACTGTAAACTAACTTTAAATGCATAGGAATGGCACCTACCGTTTGAGAAGTAGACAAAATAAAATGCTAGAGCCTGTAACCGCTCTGACGGACGATTAGAGACGTTTTGGGGATCATTTCCATAGTAAAAACGCTCTTTGATTTTTTATTTTAGTAGTACTATTTCGGTGTCTGAGCGCGACTGCATAATGGCCTCAGAATGTTATTAGCAGTATGTAACATATTATAATTAATAGACAGTAATTGCAGAACGCTAAAGAATGTACACAAACAACTGTAAACTAACTTTAAATGCATAAGAATGGAATCTACTGTTTGAGAAGTAGAAAAAATGGCAAACTAGAGCCTGTATACGCTCTGACGGACGATCTGAGACGTTTTGGGTATCATTTCGATAGTAGAAACGTTCTTAGATTTTTTATTTTAGTAGAACTATTTCAGTGTCTGAGCATGACTGCATAATGGCCTCAGAATGTTACTAGCAGTATGTAACATATTATAATTAATAGACAGTAATTGCAAAATGCTAAAGACTGTACACAAACAACTTTAAACAAACTTTATATGGCACTTACTGTTTTAGAAGTAGACAAAATGGTATACTAGAGCCTGTAACCGCTCTCACGGACGATTAGAGACGTTTTGGGTATAATTTCGATAGTAGAACCGCTCTTAGATTCTTTAATTTAGTAGTACTATTTCGGTGTCTGAGCGTGACTGCATAATGGCCTCAGAATGTTACTAGCAACATGCAAGGGATGACCTTGGGATGACCTTGGGATGACCTTGGAATGACCTTGGGATGACCTTGGGATGACCTTGGAATGACCTTGGGATGACCTTGGGATGACCTTGGGATGACCTTAGAATGACTTTGGGATGACCTTCGGATGACCTTGGGATGACCTTGGGATGACCTTGGGATGACCTTGGGATTACCTTGGGATGACCTTGGGATGACTTTGGGGTGAACTTGGGATGACCTTGGGATGACCTGATGACCTTGGGATGACCTTGGGGTAACCTTGGGATGACCTTGGGATGCCCTTGGAATGACCTTGGCATGACCTTGGGATGACCTTAGAATGACCTTGGGATGACCTTGGGATGACCTTGGGATGACCTTGGGATGACCTTGGGATGTCACCTTGGCATGACCTTGGGATGACCTTGGGATGACCTTGGGATGACCTTGGGATTACCTTGGGATGACTTTGAGGTGAACTTGGGATGACCTTGGGATGACCTTGGGATGACCTTGGGGTAACCTTGGGATGACCTTGGGATGACCTTGGAATGACCTTGGAATGACCTTGGGATGACCTTGGGATGACCTTGGGATGACCTTGGGATGACCTTGTGATGTCACCTTGGGATGACTTTGAGATGACCTTTGGTGACCTTGTGATGACCTTGGGATGTCCTTGAGATGACCTTGAGACGACCTTGAGATGACCTTGGGATGACCTTGGGATGACCTTGGGATGACTTTGGGATGACCTTGGGATGACTTTGGGATGACCTTGAGAAGACCTTGGGATGACCTTGGGATGACCTTGGGATGACCTTGGGATGACCTTGGGATGACTTTGGGATGACCTTGAGACGACCTTGGGATGACCTTCGGATGACCTTGGGATGACCTTGGGATCACCTTGGGATGACCTTGGGATGACCTTGGGATGACCTTGGGATGACCTTGGGATGACCTTGGGATTACCTTGAGATGACCTTGAGACGACCTTGGGTTGACCTTGGGATGAACTTGGGACGACCTTGGGATGACCTTGGGATGACCTTGGAATGACCCTGGGATGACCTTGGGATGATCTTGGGATGACCTTGAGATGACCTTGGAATGACCTTGGGATGACCTTGGGATTACCTTGGGATGATCTTGGGATGACTTTGGGGTGACCTTGGGATGACCTTGGGATGACCTTGGGGTAACCTTGGGATGACCTTGGGGTAACCTTGGGATGACCTTAGAATGACCTTGGGATGACCTTGGGATGTCCTTGGGATGACCTTGGGATTACCTTGGGATGACCTTGGGATGACTTTGGGGTGACCTTGGGATGACCTTGGGATGACCTTGGGATGACTTTGAGATGACCCTGAGATGACCTTGGGATGACCTTAGAATGACCTTGGGATGACCTTGGGATGACCTTGGGAGGTCACCATGGGATGACCTTGAGACGACCTTGGGATGACCTTGGGATGACTTTGGGATGACCTTGAGACGACCTTGGGATGACCTTGGGTTGACCTTGGGATGACCTTGGGATGACCTTGGTATGTCCTTGGGATGACCTTGAGACGGCCTTGGGATGACCTTGGGATGACCTTGGGATGACCTTGGAATGACCTTGGGATTACCTTGGGATGACCTTGGGATGACTTTGGGGTGAACTTGGGATGACCTTGGGATTACCTTGGGATGACCTTGGGATGACTTTGGGGTGAACTTGGGATGACCTTGGGATGACCTGATGACCTTGGGATGACCTTGGGGTAACCTTGAGATGACCTTGGGATGCCCTTGGAATGACCTTGGCATGACCTTGGGATGACCTTAGAATGACCTTGGGATGACCTTGGGATGACCTTGGGATGACCTTGGGATGACCTTGGGATGTCCTTGGGATGTCACCTTGGGATGACCTTGGGATGACCTTGGGATGACCTTGGGATGACCTTGGGATTACCTTGGGATGACTTTGAGGTGAACTTGGGATGACCTTGGGATGACCTTGGGGTAACCTTGGGATGACCTTGGGATGACCTTGGGATGACTTTGGGATGACCTTGAGACGACCTTGGGATGACCTTGGGTTGACCTTGGGATGACCTTGGGATGACCTTGGTATGTCCTTGGGATGACCTTGAGACGGAAGATTAGAGACGTTTTGGGTATCATTTCGATAGTAGAAACGCTCTTAGATTTTTTATTTTAGTAGTACTATTTCGGTGTCTGAGCGTGACTGCATAATGGCCTCAGAATGTTACTAGCAGTATGTAACATACTATACTTAATAGACAGTAATTGCAAAATGCTAAAGACTGTACACAAACAACTGTAAACGAAGTTTACATGGAACCTACTGCTTTAGAAGTAGACAAAATGGCATACTAGAGCCTGTAAACGCTCTGACGGACGATCTGAGACGTTTTGGGTATCATTTCGATAGTAGAAACACTCTTAGATTTTTTAATTTAGTAGTACTTTTTCGGTGTCTGAGCGCTACTGCATAATGGCCTCAAAATGTTACTAGCCGTATGAAACATATTATAATTAATAGACAGTAATTGCAGAACGCTAAAGACTGTACACAAACCACTGTAAACTAACTTTAAATGCATAAGAATGGAATCTACTGTTTGAGAAGTAGAAAAAATAAAATGCTGGAGCCTGTAACCGCTCTGACGGACGATTAGAGACGTTTTGGGGATCATTTCCATAGTAAAAACGCTCTTTGATTTTTTATTTTAGTAGTACTATTTCGGTGTCTGAGCGCGACTGCATAATGGCCTCAGAATGTTATTAGCAGTATGTAACATATTATAATTAATAGACAGTAATTGCAGAACGCTAAAGAATGTACACAAACAACTGTAAACTAACTTTAAATGCATAAGAATGGAATCTACTGTTTGAGAAGTAGAAAAAATGGCAAACTAGAGCCTGTATACGCTCTGACGGACGATCTGAGACGTTTTGGGTATCATTTCGATAGTAGAAACGTTCTTAGATTTTTTATTTTAGTAGTACTATTTCAGTGTCTGAGCATGACTGCATAATGGCCTCAGAATGTTACTAGCAGTATGTAACATATTATAATTAATAGACAGTAATTGCAAAATGCTAAAGACTGTACACAAACAACTTTAAACAAACTTTATATGGCACTTACTGTTTTAGAAGTAGACAAAATGACATACTAGAGCCTGTAAGCGCTCTGACGGACGATCTGAGACGTTTTGGGTATCATTTCGATAGTAGAAACACTCTTAGATTTTTAAATTTAGTAGTACTTTTTCGGTGTCTGAGCGCTACTGCATAATGGCCTCAAAATGTTACTAGCCGTATGAAACATATTATAATTAATAGACAGTAATTGCAGAACGCTAAAGACTGTACACAAACCACTGTAAACTAACTTTAAATGCATAGGAATGGCACCTACCGTTTGAGAAGTAGACAAAATAAAATGCTAGAGCCTGTAACCGCTCTGACGGACGATTAGAGACGTTTTGGGGATCATTTCCATAGTAAAAACGCTCTTTGATTTTTTATTTTAGTAGTACTATTTCGGTGTCTGAGCGCGACTGCATAATGGCCTCAGAATGTTATTAGCAGTATGTAACATATTATAATTAATAGACAGTAATTGCAGAACGCTAAAGAATGTACACAAACAACTGTAACCTAACTTTAAATGCATAAGAATGGAATCTACTGTTTGAGAAGTAGAAAAAATGGCAAACTAGAGCCTGTATACGCTCTGACGGACGATCTGAGACGTTTTGGGTATCATTTCGATAGTAGAAACGTTCTTAGATTTTTTATTTTAGTAGAACTATTTCAGTGTCTGAGCATGACTGCATAATGGCCTCAGAATGTTACTAGCAGTATGTAACATATTATAATTAATAGACAGTAATTGCAAAATGCTAAAGACTGTACACAAACAACTTTAAACAAACTTTATATGGCACTTACTGTTTTAGAAGTAGACAAAATGGTATACTAGAGCCTGTAACCGCTCTCACGGACGATTAGAGACGTTTTGGGTATAATTTCGATAGTAGAACCGCTCTTAGATTCTTTAATTTAGTAGTACTATTTCGGTGTCTGAGCGTGACTGCATAATGGCCTCAGAATGTTACTAGCAACATGCAAGGGATGACCTTGGGATGACCTTGGGATGACTGGGGTAACCTTGGGGTAACCTTGGGATGACCTTGAGACGACCATGGGATGACCTTGGGATGACCTGGGGATGACCTTGGGATGACTTTTGGATGACTTTGGGGTGAGCTTGAGATGACCTAGGGATTAGCTTGGGATGACCTTGGGATGACCTTGAGATGACCTTTGGTTATTTTGTGATGACCTTGGGATGTCCTTGGGATGACCTTGAGACGACCTTGGGATGACCTTGGGATGACCTTGGGATGACCTTGGGACGACCTTGGGATGACCTTGGGATGACCTTGGGATGACCTTAGAATGACCTTGGGATGACCTTGGGATGACCTTGGGATGACCTTGGGATGACCTTGGGATGACCTTGGGATGACCTTGGGAGGACCTTGGGATGACCTTGGGATGACCTTGGGATGTCCTTGGGATGACCTTGGGATGACCTTGGGATGACCTTGGGATGACTTTGGGATGACCTTGAGACGACCTTGGGTTGACCTTGGGATGAACTTGGGACGACCTTGGGATGACCTTGGGATGACCTTGGAATGACCCTGGGATGACCTTGGGATGATCTTGGGATGACCTTGAGATGACCTTGGAATGACCTTGGGATGACCTTGGGATTACCTTGGGATGATCTTGGGATGACTTTGGGGTGACCTTGGGATGACCTTGGGATGACCTTGGGATGACCTTGGGATGACCTTGGGGTAACCTTGGGATGACCTTAGAATGACCTTGGGATGACCTTGGGATGACCTTGGGATGACCTTGGGATGACCTTGGGATGACCTTGGGGTAACCTTGGGATGACCTTAGAATGACCTTGGGATGACCTTGGGATGACCTTGGGATGACCTTGGGATTACCTTGGGATGACCTTGGGATGACTTTGGGGTGACCTTGGGATGACCTTGGGATGACCTTGGGATGACTTTGAGATGACCCTGAGATGACCTTGGGATGACCTTAGAATGACCTTGGGATGACCTTGGGATGACCTTGGGATGACCTTGGGATGACCTTGGTATGTCCTTGGGATGACCTTGAGACGACCTTGGGATGACCTTGGGATGACCTTGGGATGACCTTGGGATTACCTTGGGATGACCTTGGGTTGACTTTGGGGTGAACTTGGGATGACCTTGGGATGACCTTGGGGTAACCTTGGGATGACCTTGGGGTAACCTTGGGATGACCTTGGGATGCCCTTGGAATGACCTTGGCATGACCTTGGGATGACCTTAGAATGACCTTGGGATGACCTTGGGATGACCTTGGGATGACCTTGGGATGACCTTGGGATGTCACCTTGGCATGACCTTGGGATGACCTTGGGATGACCTTGGGATGACCTTGGGATTACCTTGGGATGACTTTGAGGTGAACTTGGGATGACCTTGGGATGACCTTGGGATGACCTTGGGGTAACCTTGGGATGACCTTGGGATGACCTTGGAATGACCTTGGAATGACCTTGGGATGACCTTGGGATGACCTTGGGATGACCTTGGGATGACCTTGTGATGTCACCTTGGGATGACTTTGAGATGACCTTTGGTGACCTTGTGATGACCTTGGGATGTCCTTGAGATGACCTTGAGACGACCTTGAGATGACCTTGGGATGACCTTGGGATGACCTTGGGATGACTTTGGGATGACCTTGGGATGACTTTGGGATGACCTTGAGAAGACCTTGGGATGACCTTGGGATGACCTTGGGATGACCTTGGGATGACCTTGGGATGACTTTGGGATGACCTTGAGACGACCTTGGGATGACCTTCGGATGACCTTGGGATGACCTTGGGATCACCTTGGGATGACCTTGGGATGACCTTGGGATGACCTTGGGATGACCTTGGGATGACCTTGGGATTACCTTGAGATGACCTTGAGACGACCTTGGGTTGACCTTGGGATGAACTTGGGACGACCTTGGGATGACCTTGGGATGACCTTGGAATGACCCTGGGATGACCTTGGGATGATCTTGGGATGACCTTGAGATGACCTTGGAATGACCTTGGGATGACCTTGGGATTACCTTGGGATGATCTTGGGATGACTTTGGGGTGACCTTGGGATGACCTTGGGATGACCTTGGGATGACCTTGGGGTAACCTTGGGATGACCTTGGGGTAACCTTGGGATGACCTTAGAATGACCTTGGGATGACCTTGGGATGTCCTTGGGATGACCTTGGGATTACCTTGGGATGACCTTGGGATGACTTTGGGGTGACCTTGGGATGACCTTGGGATGACCTTGGGATGACTTTGAGATGACCCTGAGATGACCTTGGGATGACCTTAGAATGACCTTGGGATGACCTTGGGATGACCTTGGGAGGTCACCATGGGATGACCTTGAGACGACCTTGGGATGACCTTGGGATGACTTTGGGATGACCTTGAGACGACCTTGGGATGACCTTGGGTTGACCTTGGGATGACCTTGGGATGACCTTGGTATGTCCTTGGGATGACCTTGAGACGGCCTTGGGATGACCTTGGGATGACCTTGGGATGACCTTGGGATTACCTTGGGATGACCTTGGGTTGACTTTGGAGTGAACTTGGGATGACCTTGGGATGACCTTGGGATGACCTTGGGGTAACCTTGGGATGACCTTGGGATGACCTTGGGATGACCTTGGGATGACCTTGGGATGACCTTGGAATGACCTTGGGATGCCCTTGGAATGACCTTGGGATGATCTTGGGATGACCTTAGAATGACTTTGGGATGACCTTCGGATGACCTTGGGATGACCTTGGGATTACCTTGGGATGACCTTGGGATGACCTTGGGATGACCTTGGGATGACCTTGGGATTACCTTGGGATGACTTTGAGGTGAACTTGGGATGACCTTGGGATGACCTTGGGATGACCTTGGGATGACCTTGGGGTAACCTTGGGATGACCTTGGGATGACCTTGGAATGACCTTGGAATGACCTTGGGATGACCTTGGGATGACCTTGGGATGACCTTGGGATAACCTTGTGATGTCACCTTGGGATGACTTTGAGATGACCTTTGATGACCTTGTGATGTCCTTGGGATGTCCTTGAGATGACCTTGAGACGACCTTGGGATGACCTTGGGATGACCTTGGGATGACTTTGGGATGACCTTGGGATGACTTTGGGATGACCTTGAGAAGACCTTGGGATGACCTTGGGATGACCTTGGGATGACCTTGGGATGACCTTGGGATGACTTTGGGATGACCTTGAGACGACCTTGGGATGACCTTCGGATAACCTTGGGATGACCTTGGTATCACCTTGGGATGACCTTGGGATGACCTTGGGATGACCTTGGGATGACCTTGGGATGACCTTGGAATGACCTTGGGATTACCTTGGGAAGACCTTGGGATGACTTTGGGGTGAACTTGGGATGACCTTGGGATGACCTTGGGATGACCTTGGGATGACCTTGGGGTAACCTTGGGATGACCTTATGATGACCTTGGGATGACCTTGGAATGACCTTGGGATGACCTTGGAATGACCTTGGGATGACCTTGGGATGACCTTAGAATGACCTTGGGATGACCTTGGGATGACCTTGGGATGTCACCTTGGGATGACCTTGGGATGACCTTTTGGTGACCTTGGGATGACCTTGAGATGACCTTTGGTGACCTTGTGATGACCTTGGGATGTCCTTGAGATGACCTTGAGACGACCTTGATATAACCTTGGGATGACCTTGGGATGACTTTGGGATGACCTTGGGATGACCTTAGAATGACCTTGAAACGACCTTGGGATGACCGTGGGATGACCTTGGGATGACTTTGGGATGACCTTGGGATGACCTTGGGATGACCTTGGGATGACCTTGAGACGACCTTGGGATGACCGTGGAATGACCTTGGGATGACTTTGGGATGACCTTGGGATGACCTTGGGATGACTTTGGGATGACCTTGAGACGACCTTGGGATGACCTTGGGATGACCTGATGACCTTGGGATGACCTTGGGGTAACCTTGGGATGACCTTGGGATGCCCTTGGAATGACCTTGGCATGACCTTGGGATGACCTTAGAATGACCTTGGGATGACCTTGGGATGACCTTGGGATGACCTTGGGATGACCTTGGGATGTCACCTTGGGATGACCTTGGGATGACCTTGGGATGACCTTGGGATTACCTTGGGATGACTTTGAGGTGAACTTGGGATGACCTTGGGATGACCTTGGGATGACCTTGGGGTAACCTTGGGATGACCTTGGGATGACCTTGGGATGACTTTGGGATGACCTTGAGACGACCTTGGGATGACCTTGGGTTGACCTTGGGATGACCTTGGGATGACCTTGGTATGTCCTTGGGATGACCTTGAGACGGAAGATTAGAGACGTTTTGGGTATCATTTCGATAGTAGAAACGCTCTTAGATTTTTTATTTTAGTAGTACTATTTCGGTGTCTGAGCGTGACTGCATAATGGCCTCAGAATGTTACTAGCAGTATGTAACATACTATACTTAATAGACAGTAATTGCAAAATGCTAAAGACTGTACACAAACAACTGTAAACGAAGTTTACATGGAACCTACTGCTTTAGAAGTAGACAAAATGGCATACTAGAGCCTGTAAACGCTCTGACGGACGATCTGAGACGTTTTGGGTATCATTTCGATAGTAGAAACACTCTTAGATTTTTTAATTTAGTAGTACTTTTTCGGTGTCTGAGCGCTACTGCATAATGGCCTCAAAATGTTACTAGCCGTATGAAACATATTATAATTAATAGACAGTAATTGCAGAACGCTAAAGACTGTACACAAACCACTGTAAACTAACTTTAAATGCATAAGAATGGAATCTACTGTTTGAGAAGTAGAAAAAATAAAATGCTGGAGCCTGTAACCGCTCTGACGGACGATTAGAGACGTTTTGGGGATCATTTCCATAGTAAAAACGCTCTTTGATTTTTTATTTTAGTAGTACTATTTCGGTGTCTGAGCGCGACTGCATAATGGCCTCAGAATGTTATTAGCAGTATGTAACATATTATAATTAATAGACAGTAATTGCAGAACGCTAAAGAATGTACACAAACAACTGTAAACTAACTTTAAATGCATAAGAATGGAATCTACTGTTTGAGAAGTAGAAAAAATGGCAAACTAGAGCCTGTATACGCTCTGACGGACGATCTGAGACGTTTTGGGTATCATTTCGATAGTAGAAACGTTCTTAGATTTTTTATTTTAGTAGTACTATTTCAGTGTCTGAGCATGACTGCATAATGGCCTCAGAATGTTACTAGCAGTATGTAACATATTATAATTAATAGACAGTAATTGCAAAATGCTAAAGACTGTACACAAACAACTTTAAACAAACTTTATATGGCACTTACTGTTTTAGAAGTAGACAAAATGACATACTAGAACCTGTAAACGCTCTGACGGACGATCTGAGACGTTTTGGGTATCATTTCGATAGTAGAAACACTCTTAGATTTTTAAATTTAGTAGTACTTTTTCGGTGTCTGAGCGCTACTGCATAATGGCCTCAAAATGTTACTAGCCGTATGAAACATATTATAATTAATAGACAGTAATTGCAGAACGCTAAAGACTGTACACAAACCACTGTAAACTAACTTTAAATGCATAGGAATGGCACCTACCGTTTGAGAAGTAGACAAAATAAAATGCTAGAGCCTGTAACCGCTCTGACGGACGATTAGAGACGTTTTGGGGATCATTTCCATAGTAAAAACGCTCTTTGATTTTTTATTTTAGTAGTACTATTTCGGTGTCTGAGCGCGACTGCATAATGGCCTCAGAATGTTATTAGCAGTATGTAACATATTATAATTAATAGACAGTAATTGCAGAACGCTAAAGAATGTACACAAACAACTGTAAACTAACTTTAAATGCATAAGAATGGAATCTACTGTTTGAGAAGTAGAAAAAATGGCAAACTAGAGCCTGTATACGCTCTGACGGACGATCTGAGACGTTTTGGGTATCATTTCGATAGTAGAAACGTTCTTAGATTTTTTATTTTAGTAGAACTATTTCAGTGTCTGAGCATGACTGCATAATGGCCTCAGAATGTTACTAGCAGTATGTAACATATTATAATTAATAGACAGTAATTGCAAAATGCTAAAGACTGTACACAAACAACTTTAAACAAACTTTATATGGCACTTACTGTTTTAGAAGTAGACAAAATGGTATACTAGAGCCTGTAACCGCTCTCACGGACGATTAGAGACGTTTTGGGTATAATTTCGATAGTAGAACCGCTCTTAGATTCTTTAATTTAGTAGTACTATTTCGGTGTCTGAGCGTGACTGCATAATGGCCTCAGAATGTTACTAGCAACATGCAAGGGATGACCTTGGGATGACTGGGGTAACCTTGGGGTAACCTTGGGATGACCTTGAGACGACCATGGGATGACCTTGGGATGACCTGGGGATGACCTTGGGATGACTTTTGGATGACTTTGGGGTGAGCTTGAGATGACCTAGGGATTAGCTTGGGATGACCTTGGGATGACCTTGAGATGACCTTTGGTTACCTTGTGATGACCTTGGGATGTCCTTGGGATGACCTTGAGACGACCTTGGGATGACCTTGGGATGACCTTGGGATGACCTTGGGACGACCTTGGGATGACCTTGGGATGACCTTGGGATGACCTTAGAATGACCTTGGGATGACCTTGGGATGACCTTGGGATGACCTTGGGATGACCTTGGGATGACCTTGGGATGACCTTGGGAGGACCTTGGGATGACCTTGGGATGACTTTGGGATGACCTTGAGACGACCTTGGGTTGACCTTGGGATGAACTTGGGACGACCTTGGGATGACCTTGGGATGACCTTGGAATGACCCTGGGATGACCTTGGGATGATCTTGGGATGACCTTGAGATGACCTTAGAATGACCTTGGGATGACCTTGGGATTACCTTGGGATGATCTTGGGATGACTTTGGGGTGACCTTGGGATGACCTTGGGATGACCTTGGGATGACCTTGGGATGACCTTGGGGTAACCTTGGGATGACCTTAGAATGACCTTGGGATGACCTTGGGATGACCTTGGGATGACCTTGGGATGACCTTGGGATTACCTTGGGATGACCTTGGGATGACTTTGGGGTGACCTTGGGATGACCTTGGGATGACCTTGGGATGACTTTGAGATGACCCTGAGATGACCTTGGGATGACCTTAGAATGACCTTGGGATGACCTTGGGATGACCTTGGGATGACCTTGGGATGATCTTGGGATGACTTTGGGGTGACCTTGGGATGACCTTGGGATGACCTTGGGATGACCTTGGGATGACCTTGGGGTAACCTTGGGATGACCTTAGAATGACCTTGGGATGACCTTGGGATGACCTTGGGATGACCTTGGGATGACCTTGGGATTACCTTGGGATGACCTTGGGATGACTTTGGGGTGACCTTGGGATGACCTTGGGATGACCTTGGGATGACTTTGAGATGACCCTGAGATGACCTTGGGATGACCTTAGAATGACCTTGGGATGACCTTGGGATGACCTTGGGATGACCTTGGTATGTCCTTGGGATGACCTTGAGACGACCTTGGGACGACCTTGGGATGACCTTGGGATGACCTTTTAATGACCCTGGGATGACCTTGGGATGATCTTGGGATGACCTTGAGATGACCTTGGAATGACCTTGGGATGACCTTGGGATTACCTTGGGATGATCTTGGGATGACTTTGGGGTGACCTTGGGATGACCTTGGGATGACCTTGGGATGACCTTGGGGTAACCTTGGGATGACCTTAGAATGACCTTGGGATGACCTTGGGATGACCTTGGGATGACCTTGGGATTACCTTGGGATGACCTTGGGATGACTTTGGGGTGACCTTGGGATGACCTTGGGATGACCTTGGGATGACTTTGAGATGACCCTGAGATGACCTTGGGATGACCTTAGAATGACCTTGGGATGACCTTGGGATGACCTTGGGATGACCTTGGGATGACCTTGGTATGTCCTTGGGATGACCTTGAGACGACCTTGGGATGACCTTGGGATGACCTTGGGATGACCTTGGGATGACCTTGGGATTACCTTGGGATGACCTTGGGTTGACTTTGGGGTGAACTTGGGATGACCTTGGGATGACCTTGGGGTAACCTTGGGATGACCTTGGGATGACCTTGGGATGACCTTGGGATGACCTTGGGATGACCTTGGAATGACCTTGGGATGACCTTGGGATGACCTTGGAATGACCTTGGGATGACCTTGGGATGACCTTGGGATGACCTTAGAATGACTTTGGGATGACCTTCGGATGACCTTGGGATGACCTTGGGATGACCTTGGGATGACCTTGGGATTACCTTGGGATGACCTTGGGATGACTTTGGGGTGAACTTGGGATGACCTTGGGATGACCTGATGACCTTGGGATGACCTTGGGGTAACCTTGGGATGACCTTGGGATGCCCTTGGAATGACCTTGGCATGACCTTGGGATGACCTTAGAATGACCTTGGGATGACCTTGGGATGACCTTGGGATGACCTTGGGATGACCTTGGGATGTCACCTTGGGATGACCTTGGGATGACCTTGGGATGACCTTGGGATGACCTTGGGATTACCTTGGGATGACTTTGAGGTGAACTTGGGATGACCTTGGGATGACCTTGGGATGACCTTGGGGTAACCTTGGGATGACCTTGGGATGACCTTGGAATGACCTTGGAATGACCTTGGGATGACCTTGGGATGACCTTGGGATGACCTTGGGATGACCTTGTGATGTCACCTTGGGATGACTTTGAGATGACCTTTGGTGACCTTGTGATGACCTTGGGATGTCCTTGAGATGACCTTGAGACGACCTTGAGATGACCTTGGGATGACCTTGGGATGACCTTGGGATGACCTTGGGATGACCTTGGGATGACCTTGGGATAACTTTGGGATGACCTTGAGACGACCTTGGGATGACCTTCGGATGACCTTGGGATGACCTTGGGATCACCTTGGGATGACCTTGGGATGACCTTGGGATGACCTTGGGATGACCTTGGGATGACCTTGGGATTACCTTGAGATGACCTTGAGACGACCTTGGGTTGACCTTGGGATGAACTTGGGACGACCTTGGGATGACCTTGGGATGACCCTGGGATGACCTTGGGATGATCTTGGGATGACCTTGAGATGACCTTGGAATGACCTTGGGATGACCTTGGGATTACCTTGGGATGATCTAGGGATGACTTTGGGGTGACCTTGGGATGACCTTGGGATGACCTTGGGATGACCTTAGAATGACCTTGGGATGACCTTGGGATGTCCTTGGGATGACCTTGGGATTACCTTGGGATGACCTTGGGATGACTTTGGGGTGACCTTGGGATGACCTTGGGATGACCTTGGGATGACTTTGAGATGACCCTGAGATGACCTTGGGATGACCTTAGAATGACCTTGGGATGACCTTCGGATGACCTTGGGATGACCTTGGGATCACCTTGGGATGACCTTGGGATGACCTTGGGAAGACCTTGGGATGACCTTGGGATGACCTTGGGATTACCTTGAGATGACCTTGAGACGACCTTGGGTTGACCTTGGGATGAACTTGGGACGACCTTGGGATGACCTTGGGATGACCCTGGGATGACCTTGGGATGATCTTGGGATGACCTTGAGATGACCTTGGAATGACCTTGGGATGACCTTGGGATTACCTTGGGATGATCTAGGGATGACTTTGGGGTGACCTTGGGATGACCTTGGGATGACCTTGGGATGACCTTAGAATGACCTTGGGATGACCTTGGGATGTCCTTGGGATGACCTTGGGATTACCTTGGGATGACCTTGGGATGACTTTGGGGTGACCTTGGGATGACCTTGGGATGACCTTGGGATGACTTTGAGATGACCCTGAGATGACCTTGGGATGACCTTAGAATGACCTTGGGATGACCTTGGGATAACCTTGGGAGGTCACCATGGGATGACCTTGAGACGACCTTGGGATGACCTTGGGATGACTTTGGGATGACCTTGGGATGACCTTGGGAGGTCACCATGGGATGACCTTGAGACGACCTTGGGATGACCTTGGGATGACTTTGGGATGACCTTGAGACGGCCTTGGGATGACCTTGGGATGACCTTGGGATGACCTTGGGATTACCTTGGGATGACCTTGGGTTGACTTTGGGGTGAACTTGGGATGACCTTGGGATGACCTTGGGATGACCTTGGGGTAACCTTGGGATGACCTTGGGATGACCTTGGGATGACCTTGGGATGACCTTGGGATGACCTTGGAATGACCTTGGGATGACCTTGGGATGCCCTTGGAATGACCTTGGGATGATCTTGGGATGACCTTAGAATGACTTTGGGATGACCTTCGGATGACCTTGGGATGACCTTGGGATTACCTTGGGATGACCTTGGGATGACCTTGGGATGACCTTGGGATGACCTTGGGATTACCTTGGGATGACTTTGAGGTGAACTTGGGATGACCTTGGGATGACCTTGGGATGACCTTGGGGTAACCTTGGGATGACCTTGGAATGACCTTGGAATGACCTTGGGATGACCTTGGGATGACCTTGGGATGACCTTGGGATAACCTTGTGATGTCACCTTGGGATGACTTTGAGATGACCTTTGATGACCTTGTGATGTCCTTGGGATGTCCTTGAGATGACCTTGGGATGACCTTGGGATGACCTTGGGATGACTTTGGGATGACCTTGAGACGACCTTGGGATGACCTTCGGATAACCTTGGGATGACCTTGGTATCACCTTGGGATGACCTTGGGATGACCTTGGGATGACCTTGGGATGACTTTGGGATGACCTTGAGACGACCTTGGGATGACCTTCGGATAACCTTGGGATGACCTTGGTATCACCTTGGGATGACCTTGGGATGACCTTGGGATGACCTTGGGATGACCTTGGGATGACCTTGGGATTACCTTGGGAAGACCTTGGGATGACTTTGGGGTGAACTTGGGATGACCTTGGGATGACCTTGGGATGACCTTGGGATGACCTTGGGGTAACCTTGGGATGACCTTATGATGACCTTGGGATGACCTTGGAATGACCTTGGAATGACCTTGGGATGACCTTGGGATGACCTTAGAATGACCTTGGGATGAACTTGGGATGACCTTGGGATGTCACCTTGGGATGACCTTGGGATGACCTTGGGATGACCTTAGAATGACCTTGGGATGAACTTGGGATGACCTTGGGATGTCACCTTGGGATGACCTTGGGATGACCTTTTGGTGACCTTGGGATGACCTTGAGATGACCTTTGGTGACCTTGTGATGACCTTGGGATGTCCTTGAGATGACCTTGAGACGACCTTGATATAACCTTGGGATGACCTTGGGATGACTTTGGGATGACCTTGGGATGACCTTAGAATGACCTTGAAACGACCTTGGGATGACCGTGGGATGACCTTGGGATGACTTTGGGATGACCTTGGGATGACCTTGGGATGACCTTGGGATGACCTTGAGACGACCTTGGGATGACCGTGGAATGACCTTAGGATAACTTTGGGATGACCTTGGGATGACCTTGGGATGACTTTGGGATGACCTTGAGACGACCTTGGGATGACCTTGGGATTACCTTGGGATGACCTTGGGATGACTTTGGGGTGAACTTGGGATGACCTTGGGATGACCTGATGACCTTGGGATGACCTTGGGGTAACCTTGGGATGACCTTGGGATGCCCTTGGAATGACCTTGGGATGACCTTGGGATGACCTTAGAATGACCTTGGGATGACCTTGGGATGACCTTGGGATGACCTTGGGATGACCTTGGGATGACCTTGGGATGACCTTGGGATGACCTTGGGATGACCTTGGGATGACCTTGGGATGTCACCTTGGGATGACCTTGGGATGACCTTGGGATGACCTTGGGATGACCTTGGGATGACCTTGGGATGACCTTGGGATTACCTTGGGATGACTTTGAGGTGAACTTGGGATGACCTTGGGATGACCTTGGGATGACCTTGGGGTAACCTTGGGATGACCTTGGGATGACCTTGGAATGACCTTGGAATGACCTTGGGATGACCTTGGGATGACCTTGGGATGACCTTGGGATGACCTTGGGATGACCTTGGGATGACTTTGAGATGACCCTGAGATGACCTTGGGATGACCTTAGAATGACCTTGGGATGACCTTGGGATGACCTTGGGATGACCTTGGGATGACCTTGGTATGTCCTTGGGATGACCTTGAGACGACCTTGAGATGACCTTGGGATGACCTTGGGATGACCTTGGGATTACCTTGGGATGACCTTGGGTTGACTTTGGGGTGAACTTGGGATGACCTTGGGATGACCTTGGGGTAACCTTGGGATGACCTTGGGATGACCTTGGGATGACCTTGGGATGACCTTGGGATGACCTTGGGATGACCTTGGAATGACCTTGGGATGACCTTGGGATGACCTTGGAATGACCTTGGGATGACCTTGGGATGACCTTGGGATGACCTTAGAATGACTTTGGGATGACCTTCGGATGACCTTGGGATGACCTTGGGATGACCTTGGGATGACCTTGGGATTACCTTGGGATGACCTTGGGATGACTTTGGGGTGAACTTGGGATGACCTTGGGATGACCTGATGACCTTGGGATGACCTTGGGGTAACCTTGGGATGACCTTGGGATGCCCTTGGAATGACCTTGGCATGACCTTGGGATGACCTTAGAATGACCTTGGGATGACCTTGGGATGACCTTGGGATGACCTTGGGATGACCTTGGGATGACCTTGGGATGACCTTGGGATGACCTTGGGATGACCTTGGGATTACCTTGGGATGACTTTGAGGTGAACTTGGGATGACCTTGGGATGACCTTGGGATGACCTTGGGGTAACCTTGGGATGACCTTGGGATGACCTTGGGATGACTTTGGGATGACCTTGAGACGACCTTGGGATGACCTTGGGTTGACCTTGGGATGACCTTGGGATGACCTTGGTATGTCCTTGGGATGACCTTGAGACGGAAGATTAGAGACGTTTTGGGTATCATCTCGATAGTAGAAACGCTCTTAGATTTTTTATTTTAGTAGTACTATTTCGGTGTCTGAGCGTGACTGCATAATGGCCTCAGAATGTTACTAGCAGTATGTAACATACTATACTTAATAGACAGTAATTGCAAAATGCTAAAGACTGTACACAAACAACTGTAAACGAAGTTTACATGGAACCTACTGCTTTAGAAGTAGACAAAATGGCATACTAGAGCCTGTAAACGCTCTGACGGACGATCTGAGACGTTTTGGGTATCATTTCGATAGTAGAAACACTCTTAGATTTTTTTATTTAGTAGTACTTTTTCGGTGTCTGAGCGCTACTGCATAATGGCCTCAAAATGTTACTAGCCGTATGAAACATATTATAATTAATAGACAGTAATTGCAGAACGCTAAAGACTGTACACAAACCACTGTAAACTAACTTTAAATGCATAAGAATGGAATCTACTGTTTGAGAAGTAGAAAAAATAAAATGCTGGAGCCTGTAACCGCTCTGACGGACGATTAGAGACGTTTTGGGGATCATTTCCATAGTAAAAACGCTCTTTGATTTTTTATTTTAGTAGTACTATTTCGGTGTCTGAGCGCGACTGCATAATGGCCTCAGAATGTTATTAGCAGTATGTAACATATTATAATTAATAGACAGTAATTGCAGAACGCTAAAGAATGTACACAAACAACTGTAAACTAACTTTAAATGCATAAGAATGGAATCTACTGTTTGAGAAGTAGAAAAAATGGCAAACTAGAGCCTGTATACGCTCTGACGGACGATCTGAGACGTTTTGGGTATCATTTCGATAGTAGAAACGTTCTTAGATTTTTTATTTTAGTAGTACTATTTCAGTGTCTGAGCATGACTGCATAATGGCCTCAGAATGTTACTAGCAGTATGTAACATATTATAATTAATAGACAGTAATTGCAAAATGCTAAAGACTGTACACAAACAACTTTAAACAAACTTTATATGGCACTTACTGTTTTAGAAGTAGACAAAATGACATACTAGAGCCTGTAAACGCTCTGACGGACGATCTGAGACGTTTTGGGTATCATTTCGATAGTAGAAACACTCTTAGATTTTTAAATTTAGTAGTACTTTTTCGGTGTCTGAGCGCTACTGCATAATGGCCTCAAAATGTTACTAGCCGTATGAAACATATTATAATTAATAGACAGTAATTGCAGAACGCTAAAGACTGTACACAAACCACTGTAAACTAACTTTAAATGCATAGGAATGGCACCTACCGTTTGAGAAGTAGACAAAATAAAATGCTAGAGCCTGTAACCGCTCTGACGGACGATTAGAGACGTTTTGGGGATCATTTCCATAGTAAAAACGCTCTTTGATTTTTTATTTTAGTAGTACTATTTCGGTGTCTGAGCGCGACTGCATAATGGCCTCAGAATGTTATTAGCAGTATGTAACATATTATAATTAATAGACAGTAATTGCAGAACGCTAAAGAATGTACACAAACAACTGTAAACTAACTTTAAATGCATAAGAATGGAATCTACTGTTTGAGAAGTAGAAAAAATGGCAAACTAGAGCCTGTATACGCTCTGACGGACGATCTGAGACGTTTTGGGTATCATTTCGATAGTAGAAACGTTCTTAGATTTTTTATTTTAGTAGAACTATTTCAGTGTCTGAGCATGACTGCATAATGGCCTCAGAATGTTACTAGCAGTATGTAACATATTATAATTAATAGACAGTAATTGCAAAATGCTAAAGACTGTATACAAACAACTTTAAACAAACTTTATATGGCACTTACTGTTTTAGAAGTAGACAAAATGGTATACTAGAGCCTGTAACCGCTCTCACGGACGATTAGAGACGTTTTGGGTATAATTTCGATAGTAGAACCGCTCTTAGATTCTTTAATTTAGTAGTACTATTTCGGTGTCTGAGCGTGACTGCATAATGGCCTCAGAATGTTACTAGCAACATGCAAGGGATGACCTTGGGATGACCTTGGGATGACCTTGGAATGACCTTGGGATGACCTTGGGATGACCTTGGAATGACCTTGGGATGACCTTGGGATGACCTTGGGATGACCTTAGAATGACTTTGGGATGACCTTCGGATGACCTTGGGATGACCTTGGGATGACCTTGGGATGACCTTGGGATTACCTTGGGATGACCTTGGGATGACTTTGGGGTGAACTTGGGATGACCTTGGGATGACCTGATGACCTTGGGATGACCTTGGGGTAACCTTGGGATGACCTTGGGATGCCCTTGGAATGACCTTGGCATGACCTTGGGATGACCTTAGAATGACCTTGGGATGACCTTGGGATGACCTTGGGATGACCTTGGGATGACCTTGGGATGTCACCTTGGCATGACCTTGGGATGACCTTGGGATGACCTTGGGATGACCTTGGGATTACCTTGGGATGACTTTGAGGTGAACTTGGGATGACCTTGGGATGACCTTGGGATGACCTTGGGGTAACCTTGGGATGACCTTGGGATGACCTTGGAATGACCTTGGAATGACCTTGGGATGACCATGGGATGACCTTGGGATGACCTTGGGATGACCTTGTGATGTCACCTTGGGATGACTTTGAGATGACCTTTGGTGACCTTGTGATGACCTTGGGATGTCCTTGAGATGACCTTGAGATGACCTTGGGATGACCTTGGGATGACCTTGGGATGACTTTGGGATGACCTTGGGATGACTTTGGGATGACCTTGAGAAGACCTTGGGATGACTTGGGATGACCTTGGGATGACCTTGGGATGACCTTGGGATGACTTTGGGATGACCTTGAGACGACCTTGGGATGACCTTCGGATGACCTTGGGATGACCTTGAGATCACCTTGGGATGACCTTGGGATGACCTTGGGATGACCTTGGGATGACCTTGGGATGACCTTGGGATGACCTTGGGATTACCTTGAGATGACCTTGAGACGACCTTGGGTTGACCTTGGGATGAACTTGGGACGACCTTGGGATGACCTTGGGATGACCTTGGAATGACCCTGGGATGACCTTGGGATGATCTTGGGATGACCTTGAGATGACCTTGGAATGACCTTGGGATGACCTTGGGATTACCTTGGGATGATCTTGGGATGACTTTGGGGTGACCTTGGGATGACCTTGGGATGACCTTGGGATGACCTTGGGGTAACCTTGGGATGACCTTGGGGTAACCTTGGGATGACCTTAGAATGACCTTGGGATGACCTTGGGATGTCCTTGGGATGACCTTGGGATTACCTTGGAATGACCTTGGGATGACTTTGGGGTGACCTTGGGATGACCTTGGGATGACCTTGGGATGACTTTGAGATGACCCTGAGATGACCTTGGGATGACCTTAGAATGACCTTGGGATGACCTTGGGATGACCTTGGGAGGTCACCATGGGATGACCTTGAGACGACCTTGGGATGACCTTGGGATGACTTTGGGATGACCTTGAGACGACCTTGGGATGACCTTGGGTTGACCTTGGGATGACCTTGGGATGACCTTGGTATGTCCTTGGGATGACCTTGAGACGGCCTTGGGATGACCTTGGGATGACCTTGGGATGACCTTGGGATGACCTTGGGATTACCTTGGGATGACCTTGGGATGACTTTGGGGTGAACTTGGGATGACCTTGGGATTACCTTGGGATGACCTTGGGATGACTTTGGGGTGAACTTGGGATGACCTTGGGATGACCTGATGACCTTGGGATGACCTTGGGGTAACCTTGGGATGACCTTGGGATGCCCTTGGAATGACCTTGGCATGACCTTGGGATGACCTTAGAATGACCTTGGGATGACCTTGGGATGACCTTGGGATGACCTTGGGATGACCTTGGGATGTCCTTGGGATGTCACCTTGGGATGACCTTGGGATGACCTTGGGATGACCTTGGGATGACCTTGGGATTACCTTGGGATGACTTTGAGGTGAACTTGGGATGACCTTGGGATGACCTTGGGATGACCTTGGGGTAACCTTGGGATGACCTTGGGATGACCTTGGGATGACTTTGGGATGACCTTGAGACGACCTTGGGATGACCTTGGGTTGACCTTGGGATGACCTTGGGATGACCTTGGTATGTCCTTGGGATGACCTTGAGACGGAAGATTAGAGACGTTTTGGGTATCATTTCGATAGTAGAAACGCTCTTAGATTTTTTATTTTAGTAGTACTATTTCGGTGTCTGAGCGTGACTGCATAATGGCCTCAGAATGTTACTAGCAGTATGTAACATACTATACTTAATAGACAGTAATTGCAAAATGCTAAAGACTGTACACAAACAACTGTAAACGAAGTTTACATGGAACCTACTGCTTTAGAAGTAGACAAAATGGCATACTAGAGCCTGTAAACGCTCTGACGGACGATCTGAGACGTTTTGGGTATCATTTCGATAGTAGAAACACTCTTAGATTTTTTAATTTAGTAGTACTTTTTCGGTGTCTGAGCGCTACTGCATAATGGCCTCAAAATGTTACTAGCCGTATGAAACATATTATAATTAATAGACAGTAATTGCAGAACGCTAAAGACTGTACACAAACCACTGTAAACTAACTTTAAATGCATAAGAATGGAATCTACTGTTTGAGAAGTAGAAAAAATAAAATGCTGGAGCCTGTAACCGCTCTGACGGACGATTAGAGACGTTTTGGGGATCATTTCCATAGTAAAAACGCTCTTTGATTTTTTATTTTAGTAGTACTATTTCGGTGTCTGAGCGCGACTGCATAATGGCCTCAGAATGTTATTAGCAGTATGTAACATATTATAATTAATAGACAGTAATTGCAGAACGCTAAAGAATGTACACAAACAACTGTAAACTAACTTTAAATGCATAAGAATGGAATCTACTGTTTGAGAAGTAGAAAAAATGGCAAACTAGAGCCTGTATACGCTCTGACGGACGATCTGAGACGTTTTGGGTATCATTTCGATAGTAGAAACGTTCTTAGATTTTTTATTTTAGTAGAACTATTTCAGTGTCTGAGCATGACTGCATAATGGCCTCAGAATGTTACTAGCAGTATGTAACATATTATAATTAATAGACAGTAATTGCAAAATGCTAAAGACTGTACACAAACAACTTTAAACAAACTTTATATGGCACTTACTGTTTTAGAAGTAGACAAAATGGTATACTAGAGCCTGTAACCGCTCTCACGGACGATTAGAGACGTTTTGGGTATAATTTCGATAGTAGAACCGCTCTTAGATTCTTTAATTTAGTAGTACTATTTCGGTGTCTGAGCGTGACTGCATAATGGCCTCAGAATGTTACTAGCAACATGCAAGGGATGACCTTGGGATGACTGGGGTAACCTTGGGGTAACCTTGGGATGACCTTGAGACGACCATGGGATGACCTTGGGATGACCTGGGGATGACCTTGGGATGACTTTTGGATGACTTTGGGGTGAGCTTGAGATGACCTAGGGATTAGCTTGGGATGACCTTGGGATGACCTTGAGATGACCTTTAGTTACCTTGTGATGACCTTGGGATGTCCTTGGGATGACCTTGAGACGACCTTGGGATGACCTTGGGATGACCTTGGGATGACCTTGGGACGACTTTGGGATGACCTTGGGATGACCTTGGGATGACCTTAGAATGACCTTGGGATGACCTTGGGATGACCTTGGGATGACCTTGTGATGACCTTGGGATGACCTTGGGATGACCTTGGGAGGACCTTGGGATGACCTTGGGATGACCTTGGGATGTCCTTGGGATGACCTTGGGATGACCTTGGGATGACCTTGGGATGACTTTGGGATGACCTTGAGACGACCTTGGGTTGACCTTGGGATGAACTTGGGACGACCTTGGGATGACCTTGGGATGACCTTGGAATGACCCTGGGATGACCTTGGGATGATCTTGGGATGACCTTGAGATGACCTTGGAATGACCTTGGGATGACCTTGGGATTACCTTGGGATGATCTTGGGATGACTTTGGGGTGACCTTGGGATGACCTTGGGATGACCTTGGGATGACCTTGGGGTAACCTTGGGATGACCTTAGAATGACCTTGGGATGACCTTGGGATGACCTTGGGATGACCTTGGGATGACCTTGGGGTAAAGTTGGGATGACCTTAGAATGACCTTGGGATGACCTTGGGATGACCTTGGGATGACCTTGGGATTACCTTGGGATGACCTTGGGATGACTTTGGGGTGACCTTGGGATGACCTTGGGATGACCTTGGGATGACTTTGAGATGACCCTGAGATGACCTTGGGATGACCTTAGAATGACCTTGGGATGACCTTGGGATGACCTTGGGATGACCTTGGGATGACCTTGGTATGTCCTTGGGATGACCTTGAGACGACCTTGGGTTGACCTTGGGATGACCTTGGGATGACCTTGGGATTACCTTGGGATGACCTTGGGTTGACTTTGGGGTGAACTTGGGATGACCTTGGGATGACCTTGGGGTAACCTTGGGATGACCTTGGGGTAACCTTGGGATGACCTTGGGATGCCCTTGGAATGACCTTGGCATGACCTTGGGATGACCTTAGAATGACCTTGGGATGACCTTGGGATGACCTTGGGATGACCTTGGGATGACCTTGGGATGTCACCTTGGCATGACCTTGGGATGACCTTGGGATGACCTTGGGATGACCTTGGGATTACCTTGGGATGACTTTGAGGTGAACTTGGGATGACCTTGGGATGACCTTGGGATGACCTTGGGGTAACCTTGGGATGACCTTGGGATGACCTTGGAATGACCTTGGAATGACCTTGGGATGACCTTGGGATGACCTTGGGATGACCTTGGGATGACCTTGTGATGTCACCTTGGGATGACTTTGAGATGACCTTTGGTGACCTTGTGATGACCTTGGGATGTCCTTGAGATGACCTTGAGACGACCTTGAGATGACCTTGGGATGACCTTGGGATGACCTTGGGATGACTTTGGGATGACCTTGGGATGACTTTGGGATGACCTTGAGAAGACCTTGGGATGACCTTGGGATGACCTTGGGATGACCTTGGGATGACCTTGGGATGACTTTGGGATGACCTTGAGACGACCTTGGGATGACCTTCGGATGACCTTGGGATGACCTTGGGATCACCTTGGGATGACCTTGGGATGACCTTGGGATGACCTTGGGATGACCTTGGGGTAACCTTGGGATGACCTTGGGGTAACCTTGGGATGACCTTAGAATGACCTTGGGATGACCTTGGGATGTCCTTGGGATGACCTTGGGATTACCTTGGGATGACCTTGGGATGACTTTGGGGTGACCTTGGGATGACCTTGGGATGACCTTGGGATGACTTTGAGATGACCCTGAGATGACCTTGGGATGACCTTAGAATGACCTTGGGATGACCTTGGGATGACCTTGGGAGGTCACCATGGGATGACCTTGAGACGACCTTGGGATGACCTTGGGATGACTTTGGGATGACCTTGAGACGACCTTGGGATGACCTTGGGTTGACCTTGGGATGACCTTGGGATGACCTTGGTATGTCCTTGGGATGACCTTGAGACGGCCTTGGGATGACCTTGGGATGACCTTGGGATGACCTTGGGATTACCTTGGGATGACCTTGGGTTGACTTTGGGGTGAACTTGGGATGACCTTGGGATGACCTTGGGATGACCTTGGGGTAACCTTGGGATGACCTTGGAATGACCTTGGGATGACGTTGGGATGACCTTGGGATGACCTTGGAATGACCTTGGGATGCCCTTGGAATGACCTTGGGATGATCTTGGGATGACCTTAGAATGACTTTGGGATGACCTTCGGATGACCTTGGGATGACCTTGGGATTACCTTGGGATGACCTTGGGATGACCTTGGGATGACCTTGGGATGACCTTGGGATTACCTTGGGATGACTTTGAGGTGAACTTGGGATGACCTTGGGATGACCTTGGGATGACCTTGGGGTAACCTTGGGATGACCTTGGAATGACCTTGGAATGACCTTGGGATGACCTTGGGATGACCTTGGGATGACCTTGGGATGACCTTGGGATAACCTTGTGATGTCACCTTGGGATGACTTTGAGATTACCTTTGATGACCTTGTGATGTCCTTGGGATGTCCTTGAGATGACCTTGAGACGACCTTGGGATGACCTTGGGATGACCTTGGGATGACTTTGGGATGACCTTGGGATGACTTTGGGATGACCTTGAGAAGACCTTGGGATGACCTTGGGATGACCTTGGGATGACCTTGGGATGACCTTGGGATGACCTTGGGATGACTTTGGGATGACCTTGAGACGACCTTGGGATGACCTTCGGATAACCTTGGGATGACCTTGGTATCACCTTGGGATGACCTTGGGATGACCTTGGGATGACCTTGGGATGACCTTGGGATGACCTTGGGATGACCTTGGGATGACCTTGGAATGACCTTGGGATTACCTTGGGAAGACCTTGGGATGACTTTGGGGTGAACTTGGGATGACCTTGGGATGACCTTGGGATGACCTTGGGATGACCTTGGGGTAACCTTGGGATGACCTTATGATGACCTTGGGATGACCTTGGAATGACCTTGGGATGACCTTGGAATGACCTTGGGATGACCTTGGGATGACCTTAGAATGACCTTGGGATGACCTTGGGATGACCTTGGGATGTCACCTTGGGATGACCTTGGGATGACCTTTTGGTGACCTTGGGATGACCTTGAGATGACCTTTGGTGACCTTGTGATGACCTTGGGATGTCCTTGAGATGACCTTGAGACGACCTTGATATAACCTTGGGATGACCTTGGGATGACTTTGGGATGACCTTGGGATGACCTTAGAATGACCTTGAAACGACCTTGGGATGACCGTGGGATGACCTTGGGATGACTTTGGGATGACCTTGGGATGACCTTGGGATGACCTTGGGATGACCTTGAGACGACCTTGGGATGACCGTGGAATGACCTTGGGATGACTTTGGGATGACCTTGGGATGACCTTGGGATGACTTTGGGATGACCTTGAGACGACCTTGGGATGACCTTGGGATGACCTGATGACCTTGGGATGACCTTGGGGTAACCTTGGGATGACCTTGGGATGCCCTTGGAATGACCTTGGCATGACCTTGGGATGACCTTAGAATGACCTTGGGATGACCTTGGGATGACCTTGGGATGACCTTGGGATGACCTTGGGATGTCACCTTGGGATGACCTTGGGATGACCTTGGGATGACCTTGGGATTACCTTGGGATGACTTTGAGGTGAACTTGGGATGACCTTGGGATGACCTTGGGATGACCTTGGGGTAACCTTGGGATGACCTTGGGATGACCTTGGGATGACTTTTAGATGACCTTGAGACGACCTTGGGATGACCTTGGGTTGACCTTGGGATGACCTTGGGATGACCTTGGTATGTCCTTGGGATGACCTTGAGACGGAAGATTAGAGACGTTTTGGGTATCATTTCGATAGTAGAAACGCTCTTAGATTTTTTATTTTAGTAGTACTATTTCGGTGTCTGAGCGTGACTGCATAATGGCCTCAGAATGTTACTAGCAGTATGTAACATACTATACTTAATAGACAGTAATTGCAAAATGCTAAAGACTGTACACAAACAACTGTAAACGAAGTTTACATGGAACCTACTGCTTTAGAAGTAGACAAAATGGCATACTAGAGCCTGTAAACGCTCTGACGGACGATCTGAGACGTTTTGGGTATCATTTCGATAGTAGAAACACTCTTAGATTTTTTAATTTAGTAGTACTTTTTCGGTGTCTGAGCGCTACTGCATAATGGCCTCAAAATGTTACTAGCCGTATGAAACATATTATAATTAATAGACAGTAATTGCAGAACGCTAAAGACTGTACACAAACCACTGTAAACTAACTTTAAATGCATAAGAATGGAATCTACTGTTTGAGAAGTAGAAAAAATAAAATGCTGGAGCCTGTAACCGCTCTGACGGACGATTAGAGACGTTTTGGGGATCATTTCCATAGTAAAAACGCTCTTTGATTTTTTATTTTAGTAGTACTATTTCGGTGTCTGAGCGCGACTGCATAATGGCCTCAGAATGTTATTAGCAGTATGTAACATATTATAATTAATAGACAGTAATTGCAGAACGCTAAAGAATGTACACAAACAACTGTAAACTAACTTTAAATGCATAAGAATGGAATCTACTGTTTGAGAAGTAGAAAAAATGGCAAACTAGAGCCTGTATACGCTCTGACGGACGATCTGAGACGTTTTGGGTATCATTTCGATAGTAGAAACGTTCTTAGATTTTTTATTTTAGTAGTACTATTTCAGTGTCTGAGCATGACTGCATAATGGCCTCAGAATGTTACTAGCAGTATGTAACATATTATAATTAATAGACAGTAATTGCAAAATGCTAAAGACTGTACACAAACAACTTTAAACAAACTTTATATGGCACTTACTGTTTTAGAAGTAGACAAAATGACATACTAGAGCCTGTAAACGCTCTGACGGACGATCTGAGACGTTTTGGGTATCATTTCGATAGTAGAAACACTCTTAGATTTTTAAATTTAGTAGTACTTTTTCGGTGTCTGAGCGCTACTGCATAATGGCCTCAAAATGTTACTAGCCGTATGAAACATATTATAATTAATAGACAGTAATTGCAGAACGCTAAAGATTGTACACAAACCACTGTAAACTAACTTTAAATGCATAGGAATGGCACCTACCGTTTGAGAAGTAGACAAAATAAAATGCTAGAGCCTGTAACCGCTCTGACGGACGATTAGAGACGTTTTGGGGATCATTTCCATAGTAAAAACGCTCTTTGATTTTTTATTTTAGTAGTACTATTTCGGTGTCTGAGCGCGACTGCATAATGGCCTCAGAATGTTATTAGCAGTATGTAACATATTATAATTAATAGACAGTAATTGCAGAACGCTAAAGAATGTACACAAACAACTGTAAACTAACTTTAAATGCATAAGAATGGAATCTACTGTTTGAGAAGTAGAAAAAATGGCAAACTAGAGCCTGTATACGCTCTGACGGACGATCTGAGACGTTTTGGGTATCATTTCGATAGTAGAAACGTTCTTAGATTTTTTATTTTAGTAGAACTATTTCAGTGTCTGAGCATGACTGCATAATGGCCTCAGAATGTTACTAGCAGTATGTAACATATTATAATTAATAGACAGTAATTGCAAAATGCTAAAGACTGTACACAAACAACTTTAAACAAACTTTATATGGCACTTACTGTTTTAGAAGTAGACAAAATGGTATACTAGAGCCTGTAACCGCTCTCACGGACGATTAGAGACGTTTTGGGTATAATTTCGATAGTAGAACCGCTCTTAGATTCTTTAATTTAGTAGTACTATTTCGGTGTCTGAGCGTGACTGCATAATGGCCTCAGAATGTTACTAGCAACATGCAAGGGATGACCTTGGGATGACCTTGGGATGACTGGGGTAACCTTGGGGTAACCTTGGGATGACCTTGAGACGACCATGGGATGACCTTGGGATGACCTGGGGATGACCTTGGGATGACTTTTGGATGACTTTGGGGTGAGCTTGAGATGACCTTTGGTTACCTTGTGATGACCTTGGGATGTCCTTGGGATGACCTTGAGACGACCTTGGGATGACCTTGGGATGACCTTGGGATGACCTTGGGACGACCTTGGGATGACCTTGGGATGACCTTGGGATGACCTTAGAATGACCTTGGGATGACCTTGGGCTGACCTTGGGATGACCTTGGGATGACCTTGGGATGACCTTGGGATGACCTTGGGAGGACCTTGGGATGACCTTGGGATGACCTTGGGATGTCCTTGGGATGACCTTGGGATGACCTTGGGATGACCTTGGGATGACTTTGGGATGACCTTGAGACGACCTTGGGTTGACCTTGGGATGAACTTGGGACGACCTTGGGATGACCTTGGGATGACCTTGGAATGACCCTGGGATGACCTTGGGATGATCTTGGGATGACCTTGAGATGACCTTAGAATGACCTTGGGATGACCTTGGGATTACATTGGGATGATCTTGGGATGACTTTGGGGTGACCTTGGGATGACCTTGGGATGACCTTGGGATGACCTTGGGATGACCTTGGGGTAACCTTGGGATGACCTTAGAATGACCTTGGGATGACCTTGGGATGACCTTGGGATGACCTTGGGATGACCTTGGGATGACTTTGGGGTGACCTTGGGATGACCTTGGGATGACCTTGGGATGACTTTGAGATGACCCTGAGATGACCTTGGGATGACCTTAGAATGACCTTGGGATGACCTTGGGATGACCTTGGGATGACCTTGGTATGTCCTTGGGATGACCTTGAGACGACCTTGGGATGACCTTGGGATGACCTTGGGATGACCTTGGGATGACCTTGGGATGACCTTGGGATTACCTTGGGATGACCTTGGGTTGACTTTGGGGTGAACTTGGGATGACCTTGGGATGACCTTGGGGTAACCTTGGGATGACCTTGGGATGACCTTGGGATGACCTTGGGATGACCTTGGGATGACCTTGGAATGACCTTGGGATGACCTTGGAATGACCTTGGGATGATCTTGGGATGACCTTAGAATGACTTTGGGATGACCTTCGGATGACCTTGGGATGACCTTGGGATGACCTTGGGATTACCTTGGGATGACCTTGGGATGACTTTGGGGTGAACTTGGGATGACCTTGGGATGACCTGATGACCTTGGGATGACCTTGGGGTAACCTTGGGATGACCTTGGGATGCCCTTGGAATGACCTTGGCATGACCTTGGGATGACATTAGAATGACCTTGGAATGACCTTGGGATGACCTTGGGATGACCTTGGGATGACCTTGGGATGTCACCTTGGGATGACCTTGGGATTGGGATGACCTTGGGATGACCTTGGGAGGTCACCATGGGATGACCTTGAGACGACCATGGGATGACCTTGGGATGACCTTGGGATGACTTTGGGATGACCTTGAGACGACCTTGGGATGACCTTGGGTTGACCTTGGGATGACCTTGGGATGACCTTGGTATGTCCTTGGGATGACCTTGAGACGGAAGATTAGAGACGTTTTGGGTATCATTTCGATAGTAGAAACGCTCTTAGATTTTTTATTTTAGTAGTACTATTTCGGTGTCTGAGCGTGACTGCATAATGGCTTCAGAATGTTACTAGCAGTATGTAACATACTATACTTAATAGACAGTAATTGCAAAATGCTAAAGACTGTACACAAACAACTGTAAACGAAGTTTACATGGAACCTACTGCTTTAGAAGTAGACAAAATGGCATACTAGAGCCTGTAAACGCTCTGACGGACGATCTGAGACGTTTTGGGTATCATTTCGATAGTAGAAACACTCTTAGATTTTTTAATTTAGTAGTACTTTTTCGGTGTCTGAGCGCTACTGCATAATGGCCTCAAAATGTTACTAGCCGTATGAAACATATTATAATTAATAGACAGTAATTGCAGAACGCTAAAGACTGTACACAAACCACTGTAAACTAACTTTAAATGCATAAGAATGGAATCTACTGTTTGAGAAGTAGAAAAAATAAAATGCTGGAGCCTGTAACCGCTCTGACGGACGATTAGAGACGTTTTGGGGATCATTTCCATAGTAAAAACGCTCTTTGATTTTTTATTTTAGTAGTACTATTTCGGTGTCTGAGCGCGACTGCATAATGGCCTCAGAATGTTATTAGCAGTATGTAACATATTATAATTAATAGACAGTAATTGCAGAACGCTAAGGAATGTACACAAACAACTGTAAACTAACTTTAAATGCATAAGAATGGAATCTACTGTTTGAGAAGTAGAAAAAATGGCAAACTAGAGCCTGTATACGCTCTGACGGACGATCTGAGACGTTTTGGGTATCATTTCGATAGTAGAAACGTTCTTAGATTTTTTATTTTAGTAGTACTATTTCAGTGTCTGAGCATGACTGCATAATGGCCTCAGAATGTTACTAGCAGTATGTAACATATTATAATTAATAGACAGTAATTGCAAAATGCTAAAGACTGTACACAAACAACTTTAAACAAACTTTATATGGCACTTACTGTTTTAGAAGTAGACAAAATGACATACTAGAGCCTGTAAACGCTCTGACGGACGATCTGAGACGTTTTGGGTATCATTTCGATAGTAGAAACACTCTTAGATTTTTAAATTTAGTAGTACTTTTTCGGTGTCTGAGCGCTACTGCATAATGGCCTCAAAATGTTACTAGCCGTATGAAACATATTATAATTAATAGACAGTAATTGCAGAACGCTAAAGACTGTACACAAACCACTGTAAACTAACTTTAAATGCATAGGAATGGCACCTACCGTTTGAGAAGTAGACAAAATAAAATGCTAGAGCCTGTAACCGCTCTGACGGACGATTAGAGACGTTTTGGGGATCATTTCCATAGTAAAAACGCTCTTTGATTTTTTATTTTAGTAGTACTATTTCGGTGTCTGAGCGCGACTGCATAATGGCCTCAGAATGTTATTAGCAGTATGTAACATATTATAATTAATAGACAGTAATTGCAGAACGCTAAAGAATGTACACAAACAACTGTAAACTAACTTTAAATGCATAAGAATGGAATCTACTGTTTGAGAAGTAGAAAAAATGGCAAACTAGAGCCTGTATACGCTCTGACGGACGATCTGAGACGTTTTGGGTATCATTTCGATAGTAGAAACGTTCTTAGATTTTTTATTTTAGTAGAACTATTTCAGTGTCTGAGCATGACTGCATAATGGCCTCAGAATGTTACTAGCAGTATGTAACATATTATAATTAATAGACAGTAATTGCAAAATGCTAAAGACTGTACACAAACAACTTTAAACAAACTTTATATGGCACTTACTGTTTTAGAAGTAGACAAAATGGTATACTAGAGCCTGTAACCGCTCTCACGGACGATTAGAGACGTTTTGGGTATAATTTCGATAGTAGAACCGCTCTTAGATTCTTTAATTTAGTAGTACTATTTCGGTGTCTGAGCGTGACTGCATAATGGCCTCAGAATGTTACTAGCAACATGCAAGGGATGACCTTGGGATGACCTTGGGATGACTGGGGTAACCTTGGGGTAACCTTGGGATGACCTTGAGACGACCATGGGATGACCTTGGGATGACCTGGGGATGACCTTGGGATGACTTTTGGATGACTTTGGGGTGAGCTTGAGATGACCTAGGGATTAGCTTGGGATGACCTTGGGATGACCTTGAGATGACCTTTGGTTACCTTGTGATGACCTTGGGATGTCCTTGGGATGACCTTGAGACGACCTTGGGATGACCTTGGGATGACCTTGGGATGACCTTGGGACGACCTTGGGATGACCTTGGGATGACCTTGGGATGACCTTAGAATGACCTTGGGATGACCTTGGGATGACCTTGGGATGACCTTGGGATGACCTTGGGATGACCTTGGGATGACCTTGGGAGGACCTTGGGATGACCTTGGGATGACCTTGGGATGTCCTTGGGATGACCTTGGGATGACCTTGGGATGACCTTGGGATGACTTTGGGATGACCTTGAGACGACCTTGGGTTGACCTTGGGATGAACTTGGGACGACCTTGGGATGACCTTGGGATGACCTTGGAATGACCCTGGGATGACCTTGGGATGATCTTGGGATGACCTTGAGATGACCTTAGAATGACCTTCGGATGACCTTGGGATTACCTTGGGATGATCTTGGGATGACTTTGGGGTGACCTTGGGATGACCTTGGGATGACCTTGGGATGACCTTGGGATGACCTTGGGGTAACCTTGGGATGACCTTAGAATGACCTTGGGATGACCTTGGGATGACCTTTGGGATGACCTTGGGATGACCTTGGGATTACCTTGGGATGACCTTGGGATGACTTTGGGGTGACCTTGGGATGACCTTGGGATGACCTTGGGATGACTTTGAGATGACCCTGAGATGACCTTGGGATGACCTTAGAATGACCTTGGGATGACCTTGGGATGACCTTGGGATGACCTTGGTATGTCCTTGGGATGACCTTGAGACGACCTTGGGACGACCTTGGGATGACCTTGGGATGACCTTGGAATGACCCTGGGATGACCTTGGGATGATCTTGGGATGACCTTGAGATGACCTTAGAATGACCTTGGGATGACCTTGGGATTACATTGGGATGATCTTGGGATGACTTTGGGGTGACCTTGGGATGACCTTGGGATGACCTTGGGATGACCTTGGGATGACCTTGGGGTAACCTTGGGATGACCTTAGAATGACCTTGGGATGACCTTGGGATGACCTTGGGATGACCTTGGGATGACCTTGGGATGACTTTGGGGTGACCTTGGGATGACCTTGGGATGACCTTGGGATGACTTTGAGATGACCCTGAGATGACCTTGGGATGACCTTAGAATGACCTTGGGATGACCTTGGGATGACCTTGGGATGACCTTGGTATGTCCTTGGGATGACCTTGAGACGACCTTGGGATGACCTTGGGATGACCTTGGGATGACCTTGGGATGACCTTGGGATGACCTTGGGATTACCTTGGGATGACCTTGGGTTGACTTTGGGGTGAACTTGGGATGACCTTGGGATGACCTTGGGGTAACCTTGGGATGACCTTGGGATGACCTTGGGATGACCTTGGGATGACCTTGGGATGACCTTGGAATGACCTTGGGATGACCTTGGAATGACCTTGGGATGATCTTGGGATGACCTTAGAATGACTTTGGGATGACCTTCGGATGACCTTGGGATGACCTTGGGATGACCTTGGGATTACCTTGGGATGACCTTGGGATGACTTTGGGGTGAACTTGGGATGACCTTGGGATGACCTGATGACCTTGGGATGACCTTGGGGTAACCTTGGGATGACCTTGGGATGCCCTTGGAATGACCTTGGCATGACCTTGGGATGACATTAGAATGACCTTGGAATGACCTTGGGATGACCTTGGGATGACCTTGGGATGACCTTGGGATGTCACCTTGGGATGACCTTGGGATTGGGATGACCTTGGGATGACCTTGGGAGGTCACCATGGGATGACCTTGAGACGACCATGGGATGACCTTGGGATGACCTTGGGATGACTTTGGGATGACCTTGAGACGACCTTGGGATGACCTTGGGTTGACCTTGGGATGACCTTGGGATGACCTTGGTATGTCCTTGGGATGACCTTGAGACGGAAGATTAGAGACGTTTTGGGTATCATTTCGATAGTAGAAACGCTCTTAGATTTTTTATTTTAGTAGTACTATTTCGGTGTCTGAGCGTGACTGCATAATGGCTTCAGAATGTTACTAGCAGTATGTAACATACTATACTTAATAGACAGTAATTGCAAAATGCTAAAGACTGTACACAAACAACTGTAAACGAAGTTTACATGGAACCTACTGCTTTAGAAGTAGACAAAATGGCATACTAGAGCCTGTAAACGCTCTGACGGACGATCTGAGACGTTTTGGGTATCATTTCGATAGTAGAAACACTCTTAGATTTTTTAATTTAGTAGTACTTTTTCGGTGTCTGAGCGCTACTGCATAATGGCCTCAAAATGTTACTAGCCGTATGAAACATATTATAATTAATAGACAGTAATTGCAGAACGCTAAAGACTGTACACAAACCACTGTAAACTAACTTTAAATGCATAAGAATGGAATCTACTGTTTGAGAAGTAGAAAAAATAAAATGCTGGAGCCTGTAACCGCTCTGACGGACGATTAGAGACGTTTTGGGGATCATTTCCATAGTAAAAACGCTCTTTGATTTTTTATTTTAGTAGTACTATTTCGGTGTCTGAGCGCGACTGCATAATGGCCTCAGAATGTTATTAGCAGTATGTAACATATTATAATTAATAGACAGTAATTGCAGAACGCTAAGGAATGTACACAAACAACTGTAAACTAACTTTAAATGCATAAGAATGGAATCTACTGTTTGAGAAGTAGAAAAAATGGCAAACTAGAGCCTGTATACGCTCTGACGGACGATCTGAGACGTTTTGGGTATCATTTCGATAGTAGAAACGTTCTTAGATTTTTTATTTTAGTAGTACTATTTCAGTGTCTGAGCATGACTGCATAATGGCCTCAGAATGTTACTAGCAGTATGTAACATATTATAATTAATAGACAGTAATTGCAAAATGCTAAAGACTGTACACAAACAACTTTAAACAAACTTTATATGGCACTTACTGTTTTAGAAGTAGACAAAATGACATACTAGAGCCTGTAAACGCTCTGACGGACGATCTGAGACGTTTTGGGTATCATTTCGATAGTAGAAACACTCTTAGATTTTTAAATTTAGTAGTACTTTTTCGGTGTCTGAGCGCTACTGCATAATGGCCTCAAAATGTTACTAGCCGTATGAAACATATTATAATTAATAGACAGTAATTGCAGAACGCTAAAGACTGTACACAAACCACTGTAAACTAACTTTAAATGCATAGGAATGGCACCTACCGTTTGAGAAGTAGACAAAATAAAATGCTAGAGCCTGTAACCGCTCTGACGGACGATTAGAGACGTTTTGGGGATCATTTCCATAGTAAAAACGCTCTTTGATTTTTTATTTTAGTAGTACTATTTCGGTGTCTGAGCGCGACTGCATAATGGCCTCAGAATGTTATTAGCAGTATGTAACATATTATAATTAATAGACAGTAATTGCAGAACGCTAAAGAATGTACACAAACAACTGTAAACTAACTTTAAATGCATAAGAATGGAATCTACTGTTTGAGAAGTAGAAAAAATGGCAAACTAGAGCCTGTATACGCTCTGACGGACGATCTGAGACGTTTTGGGTATCATTTCGATAGTAGAAACGTTCTTAGATTTTTTATTTTAGTAGAACTATTTCAGTGTCTGAGCATGACTGCATAATGGCCTCAGAATGTTACTAGCAGTATGTAACATATTATAATTAATAGACAGTAATTGCAAAATGCTAAAGACTGTACACAAACAACTTTAAACAAACTTTATATGGCACTTACTGTTTTAGAAGTAGACAAAATGGTATACTAGAGCCTGTAACCGCTCTCACGGACGATTAGAGACGTTTTGGGTATAATTTCGATAGTAGAACCGCTCTTAGATTCTTTAATTTAGTAGTACTATTTCGGTGTCTGAGCGTGACTGCATAATGGCCTCAGAATGTTACTAGCAACATGCAAGGGATGACCTTGGGATGACCTTGGGATGACTGGGGTAACCTTGGGGTAACCTTGGGATGACCTTGAGACGACCATGGGATGACCTTGGGATGACCTGGGGATGACCTTGGGATGACTTTTGGATGACTTTGGGGTGAGCTTGAGATGACCTAGGGATTAGCTTGGGATGACCTTGGGATGACCTTGAGATGACCTTTGGTTACCTTGTGATGACCTTGGGATGTCCTTGGGATGACCTTGAGACGACCTTGGGATGACCTTGGGATGACCTTGGGATGACCTTGGGACGACCTTGGGATGACCTTGGGATGACCTTGGGATGACCTTAGAATGACCTTGGGATGACCTTGGGATGACCTTGGGATGACCTTGGGATGACCTTGGGATGACCTTGGGATGACCTTGGGAGGACCTTGGGATGACCTTGGGATGACCTTGGGATGTCCTTGGGATGACCTTGGGATGACCTTGGGATGACCTTGGGATGACTTTGGGATGACCTTGAGACGACCTTGGGTTGACCTTGGGATGAACTTGGGACGACCTTGGGATGACCTTGGGATGACCTTGGAATGACCCTGGGATGACCTTGGGATGATCTTGGGATGACCTTGAGATGACCTTAGAATGACCTTCGGATGACCTTGGGATTACCTTGGGATGATCTTGGGATGACTTTGGGGTGACCTTGGGATGACCTTGGGATGACCTTGGGATGACCTTGGGATGACCTTGGGGTAACCTTGGGATGACCTTAGAATGACCTTGGGATGACCTTGGGATGACCTTTGGGATGACCTTGGGATGACCTTGGGATTACCTTGGGATGACCTTGGGATGACTTTGGGGTGACCTTGGGATGACCTTGGGATGACCTTGGGATGACTTTGAGATGACCCTGAGATGACCTTGGGATGACCTTAGAATGACCTTGGGATGACCTTGGGATGACCTTGGGATGACCTTGGTATGTCCTTGGGATGACCTTGAGACGACCTTGGGACGACCTTGGGATGACCTTGGGATGACCTTGGAATGACCCTGGGATGACCTTGGGATGATCTTGGGATGACCTTGAGATGACCTTGGAATGACCTTGGGATGACCTTGGGATTACCTTGGGATGATCTTGGGATGACTTTGGGGTGACCTTGGGATGACCTTGGGATGACCTTGGGATGACCTTGGGGTAACCTTGGGATGACCTTAGAATGACCTTGGGATGACCTTGGGATGACCTTGGGATGACCTTGGGATTACCTTGGGATGACCTTGGGATGACTTTGGGGTGACCTTGGGATGACCTTGGGATGACCTTGGGATGACTTTGAGATGACCCTGAGATGACCTTGGGATGACCTTAGAATGACCTTGGGATGACCTTGGGATGACCTTGGGATGACCTTGGGATGACCTTGGTATGTCCTTGGGATGACCTTGAGACGACCTTGGGATTACCTTGGGATGACCTTGGTATGACCTTGGGATGACCTTGGGATTACCTTGGGATGACCTTGGGTTGACTTTGGGGTGAACTTGGGATGACCTTGGGATGACCTTGGGGTAACCTTGGGATGACCTTGGGATGACCTTGGGATGACCTTGGGATGACCTTGGGATGACCTTGGAATGACCTTGGGATGACCTTGGGATGACCTTGGAATGACCTTGGGATGACCTTGGGATGACCTTGGGATGACCTTAGAATGACTTTGGGATGACCTTCGGATGACCTTGGGATGACCTTGGGATGACCTTGGGATGACCTTGGGATTACCTTGGGATGACCTTGGGATGACTTTGGGGTGAACTTGGGATGACCTTGGGATGACCTGATGACCTTGGGATGACCTTGGGGTAACCTTGGGATGACCTTGGGATGCCCTTGGAATGACCTTGGCATGACCTTGGGATGACCTTAGAATGACCTTGGGATGACCTTGGGATGACCTTGGGATGACCTTGGGATGACCTTGGGATTACCTTGGGATGACTTTGAGGTGAACTTGGGATGACCTTGGGATGACCTTGGGATGACCTTGGGATTACCTTGGGATGACTTTGAGGTGAACTTGGGATGACCTTGGGATGACCTTGGGATGACCTTGGGGTAACCTTGGGATGACCTTGGGATGACCTTGGAATGACCTTGGAATGACCTTGGGATGACCTTGGGATGACCTTGGGATGACCTTGGGATGACCTTGTGATGTCACCTTGGGATGACTTTGAGATGACCTTTGGTGACCTTGTGATGACCTTGGGATGTCCTTGAGATGACCTTGAGACGACCTTGAGATGACCTTGGGATGACCTTGGGATGACCTTGGGATGACCTTGGGATGACCTTGGGATGACCTTGGGATGACCTTGGGATGACTTTGGGATGACCTTGAGACGACCTTGGGATGACCTTCGGATGACCTTGGGATGACCTTGGGATCACCTTGGGATGACCTTGGGATGACCTTGGGATGACCTTGGGATGACCTTGGGATGACCTTGGGATTACCTTGAGATGACCTTGAGACGACCTTGGGTTGACCTTGGGATGAACTTGGGACGACCTTGGGATGACCTTGGGATGACCCTGGGATGACCTTGGGATGATCTTGGGATGACCTTGAGATGACCTTGGAATGACCTTGGGATGACCTTGGGATTACCTTGGGATGATCTAGGGATGACTTTGGGGTGACCTTGGGATGACCTTGGGATGACCTTGGGATGACCTTGGGATGACCTTAGAATGACCTTGGGATGACCTTGGGATGTCCTTGGGATGACCTTGGGATTACCTTGGGATGACCTTGGGATGACTTTGGGGTGACCTTGGGATGACCTTGGGATGACCTTGGGATGACTTTGAGATGACCCTGAGATGACCTTGGGATGACCTTAGAATGACCTTGGGATGACCTTCGGATGACCTTGGGATGACCTTGGGATCACCTTGGGATGACCTTGGGATGACCTTGGGATGACCTTGGGATGACCTTGGGATGACCTTGGGATTACCTTGAGATGACCTTGAGACGACCTTGGGTTGACCTTGGGATGAACTTGGGACGACCTTGGGATGACCTTGGGATGACCCTGGGATGACCTTGGGATGATCTTGGGATGACCTTGAGATGACCTTGGAATGACCTTGGGATGACCTTGGGATTACCTTGGGATGATCTAGGGATGACTTTGGGGTGACCTTGGGATGACCTTGGGATGACCTTAGAATGACCTTGGGATGACCTTGGGATGTCCTTGGGATGACCTTGGGATTACCTTGGGATGACCTTGGGATGACTTTGGGGTGACCTTGGGATGACCTTGGGATGACCTTGGGATGACTTTGAGATGACCCTGAGATGACCTTGGGATGACCTTAGAATGACCTTGGGATGACCTTGGGATAACCTTGGGAGGTCACCATGGGATGACCTTGAGACGACCTTGGGATGACCTTGGGATGACTTTGGGATGACCTTGGGATGACCTTGGGAGGTCACCATGGGATGACCTTGAGACGACCTTGGGATGACCTTGGGATGACTTTGGGATGACCTTGAGACGGCCTTGGGATGACCTTGGGATGACCTTGGGATGACCTTGGGATTACCTTGGGATGACCTTGGGTTGACTTTGGGGTGAACTTGGGATGACCTTGGGATGACCTTGGGATGACCTTGGGGTAACCTTGGGATGACCTTGGGATGACCTTGGGATGACCTTGGGATGACCTTGGGATGACCTTGGAATGACCTTGGGATGACCTTGGGATGCCCTTGGAATGACCTTGGGATGATCTTGGGATGACCTTAGAATGACTTTGGGATGACCTTCGGATGACCTTGGGATGACCTTGGGATTACCTTGGGATGACCTTGGGATGACCTTGGGATGACCTTGGGATGACCTTGGGATTACCTTGGGATGACTTTGAGGTGAACTTGGGATGACCTTGGGATGACCTTGGGATGACCTTGGGGTAACCTTGGGATGACCTTGGAATGACCTTGGAATGACCTTGGGATGACCTTGGGATGACCTTGGGATGACCTTGGGATAACCTTGTGATGTCACCTTGGGATGACTTTGAGATGACCTTTGATGACCTTGTGATGTCCTTGGGATGTCCTTGAGATGACCTTGGGATGACCTTGGGATGACCTTGGGATGACTTTGGGATGACCTTGAGACGACCTTGGGATGACCTTCGGATAACCTTGGGATGACCTTGGTATCACCTTGGGATGACCTTGGGATGACCTTGGGATGACCTTGGGATGACTTTGGGATGACCTTGAGACGACCTTGGGATGACCTTCGGATAACCTTGGGATGACCTTGGTATCACCTTGGGATGACCTTGGGATGACCTTGGGATGACCTTGGGATGACCTTGGGATGACCTTGGGATTACCTTGGGAAGACCTTGGGATGACTTTGGGGTGAACTTGGGATGACCTTGGGATGACCTTGGGATGACCTTGGGATGACCTTGGGGTAACCTTGGGATGACCTTATGATGACCTTGGGATGACCTTGGAATGACCTTGGGATGACCTTGGAATGACCTTGGGATGACCTTGGGATGACCTTAGAATGACCTTGGGATGAACTTGGGATGACCTTGGGATGTCACCTTGGGATGACCTTGGGATGACCTTGGGATGACCTTAGAATGACCTTGGGATGAACTTGGGATGACCTTGGGATGTCACCTTGGGATGACCTTGGGATGACCTTTTGGTGACCTTGGGATGACCTTGAGATGACCTTTGGTGACCTTGTGATGACCTTGGGATGTCCTTGAGATGACCTTGAGACGACCTTGATATAACCTTGGGATGACCTTGGGATGACTTTGGGATGACCTTGGGATGACCTTAGAATGACCTTGAAACGACCTTGGGATGACCGTGGGATGACCTTGGGATGACTTTGGGATGACCTTGGGATGACCTTGGGATGACCTTGGGATGACCTTGAGACGACCTTGGGATGACCGTGGAATGACCTTGGGATAACTTTGGGATGACCTTGGGATGACCTTGGGATGACTTTGGGATGACCTTGAGACGACCTTGGGATGACCTTGGGATTACCTTGGGATGACCTTGGGATGACTTTGGGGTGAACTTGGGATGACCTTGGGATGACCTGATGACCTTGGGATGACCTTGGGGTAACCTTGGGATGACCTTGGGATGCCCTTGGAATGACCTTGGGATGACCTTGGGATGACCTTAGAATGACCTTGGGATGACCTTGGGATGACCTTGGGATGACCTTGGGATGACCTTGGGATGACCTTGGGATGACCTTGGGATGACCTTGGGATGACCTTGGGATGTCACCTTGGGATGACCTTGGGATGACCTTGGGATGACCTTGGGATGACCTTGGGATGACCTTGGGATGACCTTGGGATTACCTTGGGATGACTTTGAGGTGAACTTGGGATGACCTTGGGATGACCTTGGGATGACCTTGGGGTAACCTTGGGATGACCTTGGGATGACCTTGGAATGACCTTGGAATGACCTTGGGATGACCTTGGGATGACCTTGGGATGACCTTGGGATGACCTTGGGATGACCTTGGGATGACTTTGAGATGACCCTGAGATGACCTTGGGATGACCTTAGAATGACCTTGGGATGACCTTGGGATGACCTTGGGATGACCTTGGGATGACCTTGGTATGTCCTTGGGATGACCTTGAGACGACCTTGGGATGACCTTGGGATGACCTTGGGATGACCTTGGGATTACCTTGGGATGACCTTGGGTTGACTTTGGGGTGAACTTGGGATGACCTTGGGATGACCTTGGGGTAACCTTGGGATGACCTTGGGATGACCTTGGGATGACCTTGGGATGACCTTGGGATGACCTTGGAATGACCTTGGGATGACCTTGGGATGACCTTGGAATGACCTTGGGATGACCTTGGGATGACCTTAGAATGACTTTGGGATGACCTTCGGATGACCTTGGGATGACCTTGGGATTACCTTGGGATGACCTTGGGATTACCTTGGGATGACCTTGGGATGACTTTGGGGTGAACTTGGGATGACCTTGGGATGACCTGATGACCTTGGGATGACCTTGGGGTAACCTTGGGATGACCTTGGGATGCCCTTGGAATGACCTTGGCATGACCTTGGGATGACCTTAGAATGACCTTGGGATGACCTTGGGATGACCTTGGGATGACCTTGGGATGACCTTGGGATGACCTTGGGATGACCTTGGGATGACCTTGGGATTACCTTGGGATGACTTTGAGGTGAACTTGGGATGACCTTGGGATGACCTTGGGATGACCTTGGGGTAACCTTGGGATGACCTTGGGATGACCTTGGGATGACTTTGGGATGACCTTGAGACGACCTTGGGATGACCTTGGGTTGACCTTGGGATGACCTTGGGATGACCTTGGTATGTCCTTGGGATGACCTTGAGACGGAAGATTAGAGACGTTTTGGGTATCATTTCGATAGTAGAAACGCTCTTAGATTTTTTATTTTAGTAGTACTATTTCGGTGTCTGAGCGTGACTGCATAATGGCCTCAGAATGTTACTAGCAGTATGTAACATACTATACTTAATAGACAGTAATTGCAAAATGCTAAAGACTGTACACAAACAACTGTAAACGAAGTTTACATGGAACCTACTGCTTTAGAAGTAGACAAAATGGCATACTAGAGCCTGTAAACGCTCTGACGGACGATCTGAGACGTTTTGGGTATCATTTCGATAGTAGAAACACTCTTAGATTTTTTAATTTAGTAGTACTTTTTCGGTGTCTGAGCGCTACTGCATAATGGCCTCAAAATGTTACTAGCCGTATGAAACATATTATAATTAATAGACAGTAATTGCAGAACGCTAAAGACTGTACACAAACCACTGCAAACTAACTTTAAATGCATAAGAATGGAATCTACTGTTTGAGAAGTAGAAAAAATAAAATGCTGGAGCCTGTAACCGCTCTGACGGACGATTAGAGACGTTTTGGGGATCATTTCCATAGTAAAAACGCTCTTTGATTTTTTATTTTAGTAGTACTATTTCGGTGTCTGAGCGCGACTGCATAATGGCCTCAGAATGTTATTAGCAGTATGTAACATATTATAATTAATAGACAGTAATTGCAGAACGCTAAAGAATGTACACAAACAACTGTAAACTAACTTTAAATGCATAAGAATGGAATCTACTGTTTGAGAAGTAGAAAAAATGGCAAACTAGAGCCTGTATACGCTCTGACGGACGATCTGAGACGTTTTGGGTATCATTTCGATAGTAGAAACGTTCTTAGATTTTTTATTTTAGTAGTACTATTTCAGTGTCTGAGCATGACTGCATAATGGCCTCAGAATGTTACTAGCAGTATGTAACATATTATAATTAATAGACAGTAATTGCAAAATGCTAAAGACTGTACACAAACAACTTTAAACAAACTTTATATGGCACTTACTGTTTTAGAAGTAGACAAAATGACATACTAGAGCCTGTAAACGCTCTGACGGACGATCTGAGACGTTTTGGGTATCATTTCGATAGTAGAAACACTCTTAGATTTTTAAATTTAGTAGTACTTTTTCGGTGTCTGAGCGCTACTGCATAATGGCCTCAAAATGTTACTAGCCGTATGAAACATATTATAATTAATAGACAGTAATTGCAGAACGCTAAAGACTGTACACAAACCACTGTAAACTAACTTTAAATGCATAGGAATGGCACCTACCGTTTGAGAAGTAGACAAAATAAAATGCTAGAGCCTGTAACCGCTCTGACGGACGATTAGAGACGTTTTGGGGATCATTTCCATAGTAAAAACGCTCTTTGATTTTTTATTTTAGTAGTACTATTTCGGTGTCTGAGCGCGACTGCATAATGGCCTCAGAATGTTATTAGCAGTATGTAACATATTATAATTAATAGACAGTAATTGCAGAACGCTAAAGAATGTACACAAACAACTGTAAACTAACTTTAAATGCATAAGAATGGAATCTACTGTTTGAGAAGTAGAAAAAATGGCAAACTAGAGCCTGTATACGCTCTGACGGACGATCTGAGACGTTTTGGGTATCATTTCGATAGTAGAAACGTTCTTAGATTTTTTATTTTAGTAGAACTATTTCAGTGTCTGAGCATGACTGCATAATGGCCTCAGAATGTTACTAGCAGTATGTAACATATTATAATTAATAGACAGTAATTGCAAAATGCTAAAGACTGTACACAAACAACTTTAAACAAACTTTATATGGCACTTACTGTTTTAGAAGTAGACAAAATGGTATACTAGAGCCTGTAACCGCTCTCACGGACGATTAGAGACGTTTTGGGTATAATTTCGATAGTAGAACCGCTCTTAGATTCTTTAATTTAGTAGTACTATTTCGGTGTCTGAGCGTGACTGCATAATGGCCTCAGAATGTTACTAGCAACATGCAAGGGATGACCTTGGGATGACCTTGGGATGACCTTGGAATGACCTTGGGATGACCTTGGGATGACCTTGGAATGACCTTGGGATGACCTTGGGATGACCTTGGGATGACCTTAGAATGACTTTGGGATGACCTTCGGATGACCTTGGGATGACCTTGGGATGACCTTGGGATGACCTTGGGATTACCTTGGGATGACCTTGGGATGACTTTGGGGTGAACTTGGGATGACCTTGGGATGACCTGATGACCTTGGGATGACCTTGGGGTAACCTTGGGATGACCTTGGGATGCCCTTGGAATGACCTTGGCATGACCTTGGGATGACCTTAGAATGACCTTGGGATGACCTTGGGATGACCTTGGGATGACCTTGGGATGACCTTGGGATGTCACCTTGGCATGACCTTGGGATGACCTTGGGATGACCTTGGGATTACCTTGGGATGACTTTGAGGTGAACTTGGGATGACCTTGGGATGACCTTGGGATGACCTTGGGGTAACCTTGGGATGACCTTGGGATGACCTTGGAATGACCTTGGAATGACCTTGGGATGACCTTGGGATGACCTTGGGATGACCTTGGGATGACCTTGTGATGTCACCTTGGGATGACTTTGAGATGACCTTTGGTGACCTTGTGATGACCTTGGGATGTCCTTGAGATGACCTTGAGATGACCTTGGGATGACCTTGGGATGACCTTGGGATGACTTTGGGATGACCTTGGGATGACCTTGGGATGACCTTGGGATGACCTTGGGATAACCTTGTGATGTCACCTTGGGATGACTTTGAGATGACCTTTGATGACCTTGTGATGTCCTTGGGATGTCCTTGAGATGACCTTGGGATGACCTTGGGATGACCTTGGGATGACTTTGGGATGACCTTGAGACGACCTTGGGATGACCTTCGGATAACCTTGGGATGACCTTGGTATCACCTTGGGATGACCTTGGGATGACCTTGGGATGACCTTGGGATGACTTTGGGATGACCTTGAGACGACCTTGGGATGACCTTCGGATAACCTTGGGATGACCTTGGTATCACCTTGGGATGACCTTGGGATGACCTTGGGATGACCTTGGGATGACCTTGGGATGACCTTGGGATGACCTTGGGATTACCTTGGGAAGACCTTGGGATGACTTTGGGGTGAACTTGGGATGACCTTGGGATGACCTTGGGATGACCTTGGGATGACCTTGGGGTAACCTTGGGATGACCTTATGATGACCTTGGGATGACCTTGGAATGACCTTGGGATGACCTTGGGATGACCTTGGGATGACCTTGGGATGACCTTGGGGTAACCTTGGGATGACCTTATGATGACCTTGGGATGACCTTGGAATGACCTTGGGATGACCTTTTGGTGACCTTGGGATGACCTTGAGATGACCTTTGGTGACCTTGTGATGACCTTGGGATGTCCTTGAGATGACCTTGAGACGACCTTGATATAACCTTGGGATGACCTTGGGATGACTTTGGGATGACCTTGGGATGACCTTAGAATGACCTTGAAACGACCTTGGGATGACCGTGGGATGACCTTGGGATGACTTTGGGATGACCTTGGGATGACCTTGGGATGACCTTGGGATGACCTTGAGACGACCTTGGGATGACCGTGGAATGACCTTGGGATAACTTTGGGATGACCTTGGGATGACCTTGGGATGACTTTGGGATGACCTTGAGACGACCTTGGGATGACCTTGGGATTACCTTGGGATGACCTTGGGATGACTTTGGGGTGAACTTGGGATGACCTTGGGATGACCTGATGACCTTGGGATGACCTTGGGGTAACCTTGGGATGACCTTGGGATGCCCTTGGAATGACCTTGGGATGACCTTGGGATGACCTTAGAATGACCTTGGGATGACCTTGGGATGACCTTGGGATGACCTTGGGATGACCTTGGGATGACCTTGGGATGACCTTGGGATGACCTTGGGATGACCTTGGGATGTCACCTTGGGATGACCTTGGGATGACCTTGGGATGACCTTGGGATGACCTTGGGATGACCTTGGGATGACCTTGGGATGACCTTGGGATTACCTTGGGATGACTTTGAGGTGAACTTGGGATGACCTTGGGATGACCTTGGGATGACCTTGGGGTAACCTTGGGATGACCTTGGGATGACCTTGGAATGACCTTGGAATGACCTTGGGATGACCTTGGGATGACCTTGGGATGACCTTGGGATGACCTTGGGATGACCTTGGGATGACTTTGAGATGACCCTGAGATGACCTTGGGATGACCTTAGAATGACCTTGGGATGACCTTGGGATGACCTTGGGATGACCTTGGGATGACCTTGGTATGTCCTTGGGATGACCTTGAGACGACCTTGGGATGACCTTGGGATGACCTTGGGATGACCTTGGGATTACCTTGGGATGACCTTGGGTTGACTTTGGGGTGAACTTGGGATGACCTTGGGATGACCTTGGGGTAACCTTGGGATGACCTTGGGATGACCTTGGGATGACCTTGGGATGACCTTGGGATGACCTTGGGATGACCTTGGAATGACCTTGGGATGACCTTAGAATGACCTTGGAATGACCTTGGGATGACCTTGGGATGACCTTGGGATGACCTTAGAATGACTTTGGGATGACCTTCGGATGACCTTGGGATGACCTTGGGATGACCTTGGGATGACCTTGGGATTACCTTGGGATGACCTTGGGATGACTTTGGGGTGAACTTGGGATGACCTTGGGATGACCTGATGACCTTGGGATGACCTTGGGGTAACCTTGGGATGACCTTGGGATGCCCTTGGAATGACCTTGGCATGACCTTGGGATGACCTTAGAATGACCTTGGGATGACCTTGGGATGACCTTGGGATGACCTTGGGATGACCTTGGGATGACCTTGGGATGACCTTGGGATGACCTTGGGATGACCTTGGGATTACCTTGGGATGACTTTGAGGTGAACTTGGGATGACCTTGGGATGACCTTGGGATGACCTTGGGGTAACCTTGGGATGACCTTGGGATGACCTTGGGATGACTTTGGGATGACCTTGAGACGACCTTGGGATGACCTTGGGTTGACCTTGGGATGACCTTGGGATGACCTTGGTATGTCCTTGGGATGACCTTGAGACGGAAGATTAGAGACGTTTTGGGTATCATTTCGATAGTAGAAACGCTCTTAGATTTTTTATTTTAGTAGTACTATTTCGGTGTCTGAGCGTGACTGCATAATGGCCTCAGAATGTTACTAGCAGTATGTAACATACTATACTTAATAGACAGTAATTGCAAAATGCTAAAGACTGTACACAAACAACTGTAAACGAAGTTTACATGGAACCTACTGCTTTAGAAGTAGACAAAATGGCATACTAGAGCCTGTAAACGCTCTGACGGACGATCTGAGACGTTTTGGGTATCATTTCGATAGTAGAAACACTCTTAGATTTTTTAATTTAGTAGTACTTTTTCGGTGTCTGAGCGCTACTGCATAATGGCCTCAAAATGTTACTAGCCGTATGAAACATATTATAATTAATAGACAGTAATTGCAGAACGCTAAAGACTGTACACAAACCACTGTAAACTAACTTTAAATGCATAAGAATGGAATCTACTGTTTGAGAAGTAGACAAAATAAAATGCTGGAGCCTGTAACCGCTCTGACGGACGATTAGAGACGTTTTGGGGATCATTTCCATAGTAAAAACGCTCTTTGATTTTTTATTTTAGTAGTACTATTTCGGTGTCTGAGCGCGACTGCATAATGGCCTCAGAATGTTATTAGCAGTATGTAACATATTATAATTAATAGACAGTAATTGCAGAACGCTAAAGAATGTACACAAACAACTGTAAACTAACTTTAAATGCATAAGAATGGAATCTACTGTTTGAGAAGTAGAAAAAATGGCAAACTAGAGCCTGTATACGCTCTGACGGACGATCTGAGACGTTTTGGGTATCATTTCGATAGTAGAAACGTTCTTAGATTTTTTATTTTAGTAGTACTATTTCAGTGTCTGAGCATGACTGCATAATGGCCTCAGAATGTTACTAGCAGTATGTAACATATTATAATTAATAGACAGTAATTGCAAAATGCTAAAGACTGTACACAAACAACTTTAAACAAACTTTATATGGCACTTACTGTTTTAGAAGTAGACAAAATGACATACTAGAGCCTGTAAACGCTCTGACGGACGATCTGAGACGTTTTGGGTATCATTTCGATAGTAGAAACACTCTTAGATTTTTAAATTTAGTAGTACTTTTTCGGTGGCTGAGCGCTACTGCATAATGGCCTCAAAATGTTACTAGCCGTATGAAACATATTATAATTAATAGACAGTAATTGCAGAACGCTAAAGACTGTACACAAACCACTGTAAACTAACTTTAAATGCATAGGAATGGCACCTACCGTTTGAGAAGTAGACAAAATAAAATGCTAGAGCCTGTAACCGCTCTGACGGACGATTAGAGACGTTTTGGGGATCATTTCCATAGTAAAAACGCTCTTTGATTTTTTATTTTAGTAGTACTATTTCGGTGTCTGAGCGCGACTGCATAATGGCCTCAGAATGTTATTAGCAGTATGTAACATATTATAATTAATAGACAGTAATTGCAGAACGCTAAAGAATGTACACAAACAACTGTAAACTAACTTTAAATGCATAAGAATGGAATCTACTGTTTGAGAAGTAGAAAAAATGGCAAACTAGAGCCTGTATACGCTCTGACGGACGATCTGAGACGTTTTGGGTATCATTTCGATAGTAGAAACGTTCTTAGATTTTTTATTTTAGTAGAACTATTTCAGTGTCTGAGCATGACTGCATAATGGCCTCAGAATGTTACTAGCAGTATGTAACATATTATAATTAATAGACAGTAATTGCAAAATGCTAAAGACTGTACACAAACAACTTTAAACAAACTTTATATGGCACTTACTGTTTTAGAAGTAGACAAAATGGTATACTAGAGCCTGTAACCGCTCTCACGGACGATTAGAGACGTTTTGGGTATAATTTCGATAGTAGAACCGCTCTTAGATTCTTTAATTTAGTAGTACTATTTCGGTGTCTGAGCGTGACTGCATAATGGCCTCAGAATGTTACTAGCAACATGCAAGGGATGACCTTGGGATGACCTTGGGATGACCTTGGAATGACCTTGGGATGACCTTGGGATGACCTTGGAATGACCTTGGGATGACCTTGGGATGACCTTGGGATGACCTTAGAATGACTTTGGGATGACCTTCGGATGACCTTGGGATGACCTTGGGATGACCTTGGGATGACCTTGGGATTACCTTGGGATGACCTTGGGATGACTTTGGGGTGAACTTGGGATGACCTTGGGATGACCTGATGACCTTGGGATGACCTTGGGGTAACCTTGGGATGACCTTGGGATGCCCTTGGAATGACCTTGGCATGACCATGGGATGACCTTAGAATGACCTTGGGATGACCTTGGGATGACCTTGGGATGACCTTGGGATGACCTTGGGATGTCACCTTGGCATGACCTTGGGATGACCTTGGGATGACCTTGGGATGACCTTGGGATTACCTTGGGATGACTTTGAGGTGAACTTGGGATGACCTTGGGATGACCTTGGGATGACCTTGGGGTAACCTTGGGATGACCTTGGGATGACCTTGGAATGACCTTGGAATGACCTTGGGATGACCTTGGGATGACCTTGGGATGACCTTGGGATGACCTTGTGATGTCACCTTGGGATGACTTTGAGATGACCTTTGGTGACCTTGTGATGACCTTGGGATGTCCTTGAGATGACCTTGAGATGACCTTGGGATGACCTTGGGATGACCTTGGGATGACTTTGGGATGACCTTGGGATGACTTTGGGATGACCTTGAGAAGACCTTGGGATGACCTTGGGATGACCTTGGGATGACCTTGGGATGACCTTGGGATGACTTTGGGATGACCTTGAGACGACCTTGGGATGACCTTCGGATGACCTTGGGATGACCTTGGGATCACCTTGGGATGACCTTGGGATGACCTTGGGATGACCTTGGGATGACCTTGGGATGACCTTGGGATTACCTTGAGATGACCTTGAGACGACCTTGGGTTGACCTTGGGATGAACTTGGGACGACCTTGGGATGACCTTGGGATGACCTTGGAATGACCCTGGGATGACCTTGGGATGATCTTGGGATGACCTTGAGATGACCTTGGAATGACCTTGGGATGACCTTGGGATTACCTTGGGATGATCTTGGGATGACTTTGGGGTGACCTTGGGATGACCTTGGGATGACCTTGGGATGACCTTGGGGTAACCTTGGGATGACCTTGGGGTAACCTTGGGATGACCTTAGAATGACCTTGGGATGACCTTGGGATGTCCTTGGGATGACCTTGGGATTACCTTGGGATGACCTTGGGATGACTTTGGGGTGACCTTGGGATGACCTTGGGATGACCTTGGGATGACTTTGAGATGACCCTGAGATGACCTTGGGATGACCTTAGAATGACCTTGGGATGACCTTGGGATGACCTTGGGAGGTCACCATGGGATGACCTTGAGACGACCTTGGGATGACCTTGGGAAGACTTTGGGATGACCTTGAGACGACCTTGGGATGACCTTGGGTTGACCTTGGGATGACCTTGGGATGACCTTGGTATGTCCTTGGGATGACCTTGAGACGGCCTTGGGATGACCTTGGGATGACCTTGGGATGACCTTGGGATGACCTTGGGATTACCTTGGGATGACCTTGGGATGACTTTGGGGTGAACTTGGGATGACCTTGGGATTACCTTGGGATGACCTTGGGATGACTTTGGGGTGAACTTGGGATGACCTTGGGATGACCTGATGACCTTGGGATGACCTTGGGGTAACCTTGGGATGACCTTGGGATGCCCTTGGAATGACCTTGGCATGACCTTGGGATGACCTTAGAATGACCTTGGGATGACCTTGGGATGACCTTGGGATGACCTTGGGATGACCTTGGGATGTCCTTGGGATGTCACCTTGGGATGACCTTGGGATGACCTTGGGATGACCTTGGGATGACCTTGGGATTACCTTGGGATGACTTTGAGGTGAACTTGGGATGACCTTGGGATGACCTTGGGATGACCTTGGGGTAACCTTGGGATGACCTTGGGATGACCTTGGGATGACTTTGGGATGACCTTGAGACGACCTTGGGATGACCTTGGGTTGACCTTGGGATGACCTTGGGATGACCTTGGTATGTCCTTGGGATGACCTTGAGACGGAAGATTAGAGACGTTTTGGGTATCATTTCGATAGTAGAAACGCTCTTAGATTTTTTATTTTAGTAGTACTATTTCGGTGTCTGAGCGTGACTGCATAATGGCCTCAGAATGTTACTAGCAGTATGTAACATACTATACTTAATAGACAGTAATTGCAAAATGCTAAAGACTGTACACAAACAACTGTAAACGAAGTTTACATGGAACCTACTGCTTTATAAGTAGACAAAATGGCATACTAGAGCCTGTAAACGCTCTGACGGACGATCTGAGACGTTTTGGGTATCATTTCGATAGTAGAAACACTCTTAGATTTTTTAATTTAGTAGTACTTTTTCGGTGTCTGAGCGCTACTGCATAATGGCCTCAAAATGTTACTAGCCGTATGAAACATATTATAATTAATAGACAGTAATTGCAGAACGCTAAAGACTGTACACAAACCACTGTAAACTAACTTTAAATGCATAAGAATGGAATCTACTGTTTGAGAAGTAGAAAAAATAAAATGCTGGAGCCTGTAACCGCTCTGACGGACGATTAGAGACGTTTTGGGGATCATTTCCATAGTAAAAACGCTCTTTGATTTTTTATTTTAGTAGTACTATTTCGGTGTCTGAGCGCGACTGCATAATGGCCTCAGAATGTTATTAGCAGTATGTAACATATTATAATTAATAGACAGTAATTGCAGAACGCTAAAGAATGTACACAAACAACTGTAAACTAACTTTAAATGCATAAGAATGGAATCTACTGTTTGAGAAGTAGAAAAAATGGCAAACTAGAGCCTGTATACGCTCTGACGGACGATCTGAGACGTTTTGGGTATCATTTCGATAGTAGAAACGTTCTTAGATTTTTTATTTTAGTAGTACTATTTCAGTGTCTGAGCATGACTGCATAATGGCCTCAGAATGTTACTAGCAGTATGTAACATATTATAATTAATAGACAGTAATTGCAAAATGCTAAAGACTGTACACAAACAACTTTAAACAAACTTTATATGGCACTTACTGTTTTAGAAGTAGACAAAATGACATACTAGAGCCTGTAAACGCTCTGACGGACGATCTGAGACGTTTTGGGTATCATTTCGATAGTAGAAACACTCTTAGATTTTTAAATTTAGTAGTACTTTTTCGGTGTCTGAGCGCTACTGCATAATGGCCTCAAAATGTTACTAGCCGTATGAAACATATTATAATTAATAGACAGTAATTGCAGAACGCTAAAGACTGTACACAAACCACTGTAAACTAACTTTAAATGCATAGGAATGGCACCTACCGTTTGAGAAGTAGACAAAATAAAATGCTAGAGCCTGTAACCGCTCTGACGGACGATTAGAGACGTTTTGGGGATCATTTCCATAGTAAAAACGCTCTTTGATTTTTTATTTTAGTAGTACTATTTCGGTGTCTGAGCGCGACTGCATAATGGCCTCAGAATGTTATTAGCAGTATGTAACATATTATAATTAATAGACAGTAATTGCAGAACGCTAAAGAATGTACACAAACAACTGTAAACTAACTTTAAATGCATAAGAATGGAATCTACTGTTTGAGAAGTAGAAAAAATGGCAAACTAGAGCCTGTATACGCTCTGACGGACGATCTGAGACGTTTTGGGTATCATTTCGATAGTAGAAACGTTCTTAGATTTTTTATTTTAGTAGAACTATTTCAGTGTCTGAGCATGACTGCATAATGGCCTCAGAATGTTACTAGCAGTATGTAACATATTATAATTAATAGACAGTAATTGCAAAATGCTAAAGACTGTACACAAACAACTTTAAACAAACTTTATATGGCACTTACTGTTTTAGAAGTAGACAAAATGGTATACTAGAGCCTGTAACCGCTCTCACGGACGATTAGAGACGTTTTGGGTATAATTTCGATAGTAGAACCGCTCTTAGATTCTTTAATTTAGTAGTACTATTTCGGTGTCTGAGCGTGACTGCATAATGGCCTCAGAATGT
>CALNHX010008419.1:0-60964 GCA_940337035.1 Agriotes lineatus | reverse complement strand
CTGAAACGAATCTCACCCTTCGGATACCCTCCCGGGAACTTTTGGTTAAATGCTGACTGTGAAGTAAGTATTATAATCACGAAACAATCACCTTCCAGGATTTCTTCAGATCTTCACATTTCAGGGTCCCTAGATAACGAAAAACAGATTTTCTCAATTCCGTCTGTCTATCTATCTGCCTGTTGGCGGTACAACTCAAAAACTATTTGTTGGAGGAAGGCGAAAATTTGCATACAGATTATATGTCTACCTGGAATGAAAGTGAGAAACTGTCGGACAAATATACATATATAGGGTGAAAAATAAAATTGTTTATTTTTGCGTTAACTGAAAAATAGATAAAAGTAATAATTTGCACATAGGTCAGGCTTTACACTTATCGAAAATGGAGTCCAACAGATGCATAGTAATATCGTAAAAGAGTCAACAAGTTCTTTCTCTTAAATATAGCAGCGCATCGTCAAGCCGGGAGAGCTCCTCGATGGCCCGATGGATCACAGCCGGATTTTAATTCGCGTTCTCTGGCGCTGTACTTCGAAACCCACCACCAATAATTTTGTTATTTGTAAATAATTGGAGTAAAACGATAATGTGCATGTAGATTATATATCTACCAATCTACCTGGCATAAAACCGAGAAAATGTCGAACAAATATATACAGGGTGAGCACCTTCAAAATATAAAATGTTATTTATTTTTGCGTTAACTGACAAATATATAAAAATAATTAATAATTTGCACATGTATCAGGCTTTATACGTTTAAACTAAATATGGCATTAATTTTTAAAATGTATAAAACATCGAAAATGTATCAGATACTGTTTCCAGTAATTGTCCTGTGTTTTCACTTTTTGGAGTAAAAGATTCACGTGCAAAATTTTAAATTTGTCAACATTAGCTTAGTGCTCTATAGTAGCTTTAATAAGTTTTTCTCCAATGAAGTCATCACGCTCTAGGGAGATCAAAATATTTCATATATATGGTATTAAATAATAATACATTTGAAACCTTGATGAAATAAGCAAATAAACAAAAGCCCGTTCCTGTTTCTTTTTTCAGGCATCAACGATATAAATTACTTGTATGTAAGCTATTGTGCAGTTATTTTTAAAACGCATAATCAAAAGAAAATCAAGTTCAAAATGTTAACATCATAGTAGGCAAAGTAAAAAACAGACAGAAGCTTTCCAAAGCTACATAAACATAATTTACACAATAGAATTATCCAAAAAAATTCAGAAAACCACCCCTACTGGGCGTTGGATGAACTAAGACTAAATATGTCAATTTTGAAAAGTAAGAATGGTGGGAATGAACGCTACTATATTGCCGTATACCAAGACTTGGGAAAATTTTAACCCATAATACATTAAAGAAAATAACGAGAAAATGTACAACCTTTATTAAGGTTTGAGATTCACTTACAATAAAACTATATTGGTAGGTGAACTTACAAGTTTCCTGCTATGAAACGGTGTCAAGATAGATGGCACGTGTTGGGCATCATACTCCACTTCCAATTTATTATAGTAAAATTAGCAAATTACCAAATTAAACAGCAAGAAAATAAAGCAGCACGTAAATTTTTAAAAGGAACGGGAATTTTCATCAAGGATGACCGTACAAGGATGTGGCTATCAGTGTACAAAAGTACAATCACGCGACTTGCGTATTGTAGTGTCTGGACAAGAGACGAAATAATCTTTTTCTACGACCACTACTGAAAGTAGGCTTTTTAAGACTAGCTTGTTTCACTAAAAATGACGTTTTATAAATCAGCGTGTTAAAAGTGAAATCAGCTGTTTACTTTTAGCCCATATGTGCTAAAACTAAACAGCTGGTGCTAATTTTAGAATTTTAAACTGGAAGTGAGGTTATAAAGTTATTCTAGTTACTTCTTTCGTTAGAGGTAAAGTGTTTTTAAAATAATTTAAGCATTATGTAATGAATAAAGTCAAATGTGTACTATTATAATTGCCTTTGATAACTAACTTTGACAGCAACCGACTGCAGAAATAGTCACCTGCGCCGTCACGAATATCTTTTTACTATGACATAAATTATAACTGTCATAAATGCAAATCTTTGTTAAATCGACATTTATGGATGAATAACAGGAAATTTAAGGCCGTAGAAAAAATATTGTGTGCAAACTCGTGCTAAAAGTGTTTATGCATGAGACATGAAAATTATGAAAGGAAGCCTTCGCCTTCGCATAAACATCCTCTTTTAGCACTTGTTGCACAAATAGCTATTATAAACAAGAACGGAGAAAAACATGCAGTAAAATCTGTATCTGACCTGGATAATATTAAATATTATTTGTTGCACAGTTATGATAACTTTCTCAGAATAAATTAGTGATTTACCTATGATCTTAACTATTACAAGAGTATTTTAAGACTTTATATTTTTTTGTAAAGAATTATTATTGCATTCATTTATTATTGCTTAATACTTATCGATTATCATTAAGCAAATATTTAAGGTTTAGTTTTTGTATTTATGTCATTGATATTAATACACTTTCTACTCTTTTTGTTTTAGGTTATTGAAACATTGTACAGGTTGTTAGGAAAATGAGTGCAAATATTTTAACCTGTAATAGAACTCGTCATTCTAAGTAAGTTTTCTTTATAACAATTTTTCGAAATCTCATCTTTTTTTGAATATTTTGCCCCCCTTGATTTTGATGATCTATCAGGTGTTGCAGTGAAACATCAAAAATAATGAATGAAAAAGAAAAGGTGCTTTCTAGCAAGCAACATAATCTTATCGTATGCGTTTTACGTGGTTCATCGTGTCAGTTTAGGCTGAAAACACACGAAGTGGTTCACGCCGAGTCGGCAGCCGCCTGCGGTAAAACACACGAGTCGAAGTCGGCAGCAGTGGCGTAGCTATAGCAGGGCAAACCGGGGCACTGCCCCGGGGCCCCGGCCCAAGGCCGGGTGCGGGTATAGAGCTGAGCCATAAGCCATAACTAAAATTAAAATACTCAATAAACGAACAACAAACTATAAAATTTATTCAGTATGAAGTGGATTATTATATTATAGAATTGCATTTTTTTTCCGTAGCGTCACGTTGGCGTTCACCATCCAATATCCGCGTTTATAATTTAACCGGTTTAACGTCTTTGATACTTACCATTTTACAAAATATTTATTATTTTATTAACTCTCAAAAATTTAAACCCAACTAATTGGTCAGGGAGAATTGCATCTATCACTGCAGTTACGCTTCGTTTTGTGGATATTATTATGTCTTTAACGGAGATAGAATTGCAATCTCAGAAAAAAGGTGAAAGAGATGAAGCGTCTGCAATTAAGAAACAAATGATTTCGTTTGAATTTGTCTTTATTACAATAATTTTGTATAAAATTCTAACACAAGTTAATATGGCCTCAAAAATTTTGCAAAAGAAAAACATTGATTTAAATGAATCTGTAAAATTTTTGGAGCAAGTTCAAAAGAGAGTAGCAGCCTTAGGGCATGTTATGAAGAACTAAAAGTTAGGGCTATGGAACTGGCCAATAAGTGGAGTACAACACAGATTTCATACAAAAACACCAACTAAATTAAACTGCATTTTGATGAACTCTCTAGTGGTTATAGATTTAGTAATCGTAAAATTTTATTTAGAGTTCACGTTCTTAATGTGGTAATTGTGTATCGATACAAATTGATTTGAAAGTATGAAAAAAGTTAATAATCTATTTGATGTACTTGTTCCAAAAATTGTATTAAGTTGTGAAGAAACTGAAATTATTAGTAAATGTAGATGTATTTCTTACAAATATTCTGAAATATTTGATGTGAATAAACTCACAGCTCAATACATTAATTTAATAAATACTGTTAAGGGTGACTGAAGAGATGACTTAGCAGTTATAGATTATTTTGATCTAATCTTAAACAACTATGGCGTACTTGAAAGCGACTTAACTGAAGTTTATTTATTGTTCCTCTTATTTTTCACGTTGCATGACAGAACTGCTAATGTTGACAGGTCTTTCAGCAAGCTGAAAATTATTAAAGATTACCTCAGATCTACTACAGGCCAAGATCGATTAAGTGGTCTTACTGTATTGTCTATAGAAAATGAACATGCTGTAAAACTCGATCTAAATGAAATAATAAGTGAATATGCTAACAGCAAAGGCAGAAAATGAGACTTTTGAATTATTTTCCTTATATTATGATATATGTACCAAATATAATTTTTTACAATGTACTATAGTTCTGCGAAATATTTCTGTTTAATGTTTAACAAACCAAAAATCGTACCAATTAGTAGTTTAAGAGGACTCTTTTGCAGTATTGTGTCTCAGAATATTAAGTTTTATATTTTAATTATTGTAACTAGCAATTATTTGTTGAAGTAACTAGTAGGTTTAAACTGTTTTTTTGTTTTCTTAAATATTTGATATGAAAAATAATAGTTTTCCTTTCTACACATTATATTTTTCGAGTGACGTTAGGGGGGGGGAGGGGTGTATTTCTTTTTGCCCCGGGGCCCCATGACTTCTAGCTACGCCACTGGTCGGCAGCCGGTTCGACGGCCGCCTGCGATAAAATACACGAGTCGGCTAAAAAGTCGCCGCGATAAACATAACGATGACATGTTGCCAGTATTCCTATTGAAGACAATGGATTCGTTTTCGTTTTATTTTACTTGCATAGTCAACATGCTGCATGTCCCATATGGCTGGTCTTGCCTGGATTTCCATTATTAATTTTTCGGTTTCAATATTGGAACACATATTTACCACTAAAATTAAATTAGTACATATATAACCTTCAAAACAAATGATTAGTCAGATACTACTCATCTAAGTAAAATATTTTCATATACGACAAAGATATTTGACAACCACGCCTGATACTCACCGCTTTGAAACCGCTTGTCGTGTGTACAGTCATAAGATATCACAGACTTGAGGGTACGCTCGAAGCGATAAGAAAACCGCGCTCGGCACTTGTTCTGGATGAACGTACGGTCGGAGTACGGTCGGCGTACGCTCAGAGTACGCGCGGCGTACTCGCTACATGACGCAGCGTGTGTTTTGTCCGCTTTAAATACATAGAATCATGGGCAGATTCGGCTGCCGACTCGGCCGCCGACTCGGCGTGAACCGCTTCTGGTGTTTTCAGCCTAAGGCCGCCGACTCCATGTATTTAAAGCGGTTAAAACACACGCTGCGTCATGTAGCGCGTACGCCGCGAGTACGTCGAGCGTACGCCGCGCGTACGTCGAGTGTACGCCGAGCGTACGCCGACCGTACGCTCATGCAGAACAAGTGCCGACCGCGGTTTTCTTATCGCTCCGAGCGTACCCTCAAGTCTGTGCTATCTTATGACTGTACACACGACAAGCGGTTTCAAAGCGGTGAGTATCAAGCGCGGTTGTCAAATATCTTTGCCATATATGAAAATATTTTACTTAGATGAGTAGTAACTGACTGATCATTTGTTTTAAAGGTTATATATGTACTAATTTAACGTTAGTGGTAAATATGTGTTCCAATATCAAAATCGAAAAATTAGTAATGGAAATCCAGGCAAGACCAGCCATATGGGACATACAGCATGTTGATTATGCAAATAAAATAAAACGAAAACGAATCCATTGTCTTCAATAGGAATACTGGCAACATATCATCGTTATGTTTATCGCGGTGACTTTTTAGCCGACTCGTGTGTTTTATCGCAGGCGGCTGCCGACTCGGCGTGAACCGCTTCGTGTGTTTTCAGCCTTAAAGTCTACCGCGTCGGCTATCACACATGTCATTCGAAATTTCGAGTTGTTGAGTGTGCTGACTGCCAAAATGGTGAATTATAACAATTTTGAGTTAACAGACATGGTAATCTTATACGTTAATACAATTGAAGAACTGCCGGAACGTGTAAATACTGTTGCTGACATAATTCGCCAAAATCAGGAAATGACTTCAAGAACACAAGTTTCGATGGCACGACCAATTCAAGCCTGCATTGACAGCGAAGGGCATCATTTTAAGTATTTGCTGTCAAGTGAGTAGGTACATTATTAAATTACACCCACAAATCATTTTTTCTTTCATAATCGTTTCTCGGCTTAGAGCTAATTGTAATATTCAAAGTGTAGTATCTGTTCTTATCAGCTTAAAAATTTAAAAATAAATGATTAATTATTGTTATTTGTTACTGACCTAATGCAATTTTCCATTATTGATGACTTCATTTAAAATGTGGTCAATGACTTACTTGAATTATCATTGAGGTAGGTTAGTAACCCAGATGTTTCGCAACATCTTTATCAGCACCTGTGCAGTTTTATTTAAAAGAGATTTTTTGTTACTTGTAGCATTGAATTAAAATCTTACTCCATAGGCGGGTATATATTTTTAGAGTAAAACAATTTTGAATTTTAACTCAGTTTTGAATGGAGAAGTTGTTCAGTTTAGCACGTTTTATTACGGTTTAAAATATTTGCACGAAAAGTGCCAGGATTTTTCATTACAAATATGGAATGTTGTTATTCCTGGCACTTCCGGGTTACTATAAAATGGCATCAATTTTCTATTTTTAAATAGAATATCCTGTATTTTTGAAGTTTTTATGTAGAAAACAATTTTATCTGTATAAAAGTACAACAAATATGTATACCTAAAATTGAAAATATCCAAGGTATTTCACTTTTTATCAGAATCACGTTTGTCTTGAAATTATAAACAAGTGTAAACCAGTAAGTAACACAAAGTGAGTTTACATACAATTAACTAATAGTATATTAAAGAACGAGTTTCATAAAGCAAGTTTTATTGCACTAGTTTAGAACGCGAGTTGTGCAGTGTGGGATGTTTAAAGGACGAGGGCGATAAATAACTTATGAAAGAAGTTCTTTATTCAGCTCGCCCAAGCTTAGAAGGCACTCGGCAAATTTTTGAACTAAGAAGAGAAATTTGAAAGTACCCATAGCAATGGAATTTGTACATTAAATGAAAAAAGTGTTATACTGTCATTCGTTTCTGTGAAAAAATATGTTGTTTTTAAAAAGAAAAAACTAATTAGTAAACATTGCTATGTCAACCATAGACGTTAATAACATCACAATTTTTCTGATTATTCACACTTCGTATGTTGAGTGACAGTCCGGTCAATATAAATTTAATAAAAAATTTCTTCTGAATGTACTTTGGCATTTCAAATTATAAACAGCAGCGCCAGTTCCCTTTTCTAAAAGTGCCTTCTAAGTTTGACCGAGCTATACTATTTTTTCTAATAAAAATTGTAGTTATAAAATTTAGAAAATTTTGTGGTGGTTAGTAATACTCACGTGACAATTGAAAATTCAATTTGAAGTTTGAGATTGTGTCAATTTTTGCATATTTTTATTAAATTTATTTTAAAATGACTGTAGAAGATTTTTTTATGTCCCCCGCCTGAAATACAAGAAATTTCTGAAAATACCATCAGAAATTTGGTGTTTGACATTATGAGATGCCAAAGCTACCAAAGTTGAAAAAGTAATTGTACTAGGTGATTAACACACTTAAATGAGCTATGAAGGCACTCTTTTGGTTGCTTTGATAGCTGTATTATGGACGTAAAATAGAAAAAGTCTAGAAATAAATATACATTAAATTATAGTTTATAAGTGTACAATTGTTTCAAGACAATCACGATTTTAATTAAGTAGTAGAAAATAGTAAGTAAAATATCTCACTAAGGGGCAATTTTAGGTATACATATGTGTTAGAGTTTTTTAAAGTTAAAATTGTTTCCAATACAAAAATTTCAAAAAATATAGGGTGTTCCATTTAAAAATCCAAAGTTGGCGTAATTTCCTATTAAATCGGAAGCACTATAAATAATTCGAAATTTGTACTGTTCGTAGAAAGTCCTGGCACTCTCCCTATTTAACCTAATGTCTATCTTTAATAATAAAAAAGTTATCAATGGTGGACAAGTTAAAAAAGGCACTCTGAATAAGATGTGAGCAAATGAAAACGAAATCAAGCTTGGCTTTGAAAATATTAAGTCATGTGCTCTAATACTTCTGATGTTTTAAATTTAAATATGACAGTTATTATAACAGCAGGTGTCAAGTTGTTTAAATTATCAAATTTTAAATTACACATGTTTAATCAAGAACAAAAAGTTGATATAATCCAAATATAGCAGGTGTAACATGGTGTAAGTGATGATTTTTAAGTTAATTTTCAAATAAAATTTTGTCATGATAGTCGGTGACAGTTATGCAATGGTTTAGGTTATGTATGTGTATTTCATTTTAGAACATCAGTATAATGTGAATTAATAGTCGACATTGTATGTTTCAATTTTCAAAGCCAAGCATGATTTTATTTTCGAGCTCACACGTTAAATGTGATGAGAGCGCACTTGAAATTTTTCAGAAACAGAGTCAATCAGACACCAGATGGGAAATGATTACATATCAACAATACTAGTTTGCAATGATTAATACAAAATGAAGGTGAATATACACAAGTTAAAGCAGGAAAAATAACAAAAAAGGTAAACTCACCAGACGCAATTTAGACAACAGAATTGTTCAACAGTTTCGGAGAACGATCAAATTAAAACTAAATATGTTCATTTTTAAAAGTAAGAACTGGTGAGAATCTGTACTACATAGGATTACAGAATACCAAGAATGGGGGAACATCCAGACTGATAATTCCTTAAGTGAAATAATTAGGGGTGTTAATCCTTCTTTACGTCTTAGCTTAAGCTTAACTGATAATAATCAAATCATATTAGCAGGCTAATTGCAGTTGTTTCCTAGTTCTCCCCAAATCCTAATTTATAATATATTTTATAGATATTTTAGTACCCTACATTAAAGGCATTAAAGGTATTATTATAGTTAAAAAGTGATTAAGTTTGCATTAGATGACGGATAAGTTACAGCAATAAGACAATAAAACTTGAATCAAGAGTTGTAGAAGTATTTCATTTCTGTAATTTTAGGGATTTTTTACTTCTGCAAGTCCATACTGTTAACCTTAGAAAACATTCTGTCTTGTGTTAGATGACGAAGAACTTAGGATAACAAAAGCTTGAATCAAGTGTTTATAATAAAATATTCCTTTTCTGTATTCTTGCAATTCTTTGCTTCTCCAAAGCCAAACTGCTAAAACCGGACATGCGTTTACTATTTAAATCAGTAGGATACCTTCTCAATTTAGTACTTGGTTTTATCCACAATGGCTTAGTGCGTATCTGACTCTGACTAACTGTAATTTTTCACGTTTTGGGGTTATTGTCGTATTACTAGCTTTTTCAGGCTATGTTCTTCTTCCGCAAAAAAACTTCATCGGCCACACGTTGCAGTGACCATCCCTGTTCTAGTTTTGCGATAACAAAGCCTTTTTCGGCCTCTTAGAGCGTGATTCGGCATTTTAAGTTTTGATGGCAGAATATCAGTTGTACAACTGACAATTCAGTGACTTTAGTCCACTTAATAAAACCATACATGCACAAGCCAAACAAACCGTGCGAAATATTTTTTCCGCAATGGTACCTACTACAACTGGCCAGCTTGGAATTGGACAGCCCGCTTACCTGGGCATAATTCCACCACCTTAATTGGGCACTAAACTTCGGATTGATATTTTGTTCACGACTGAACTGGGCACTTTAAATAAAACCATGATTAAGTTATTTATTGTTTACTATGTAAAACAAAATATCTTTTTACACTTAGAGAAACACTATTTCAATATTCGCCAAAGCCCTTACTCACTATACAGAGTGAGTCAATATTATAAAACATATATTAGTAGAAAGGGGACGGTTCGCCCCTCCACTTTTTATTTGATTCGCGGATTCGCGGTTTTATTCGCGGATTTCGCGGTTTTAATTCCCGGTTTTAATTTCGCGGTTTGATCTAATTAATTTTCGCGGATTGATCTAATTAATTTCGCGGTTTGATCTAATTAATTTTCACATGTGCTACTGAATAAATTACGCATTAGGAATAGGGGCACCTATCCCCTCCACTTTTAATTGATTCGCGGATTCGCGGCTTAATTCGCGGTTTAATTCGCGGATTTCGCGGTTTTAATTCGCGGATTGACCTAATTAATTTTCGCGGATTGATCTAATTAATTTCGCGGTTTGATCTAATTAATTTCGCGGTTTGATCTAATTAATTTTCACATGTGCTACTGAATAAATTACGCATTAGCTTCCGATTAAATTACGCGTTGGACTTCGGCGGCCATCTTGGATTTCTGGCGCGTTCAATTTTTTGAATTTAAATCTCCCGGGGTGTCGGCCATCTTGGTGCGCGCGCACTTCTCACGGCGGTTGTTTTTAATTTTGAATTTTCGCGGAAATATTTGAAATTCAAACTGGTAAATCTATCTCGCTCTTCGAAGCTGCTGTCTCTCTCTTGCACGGAGGCCATTTTAATTTCGCGCGAATATTTGAATTTAAATTTTTTTTCAGATTTTTTTAAGTCCCTGTTTTGAATTTAATTTCTCGGGTGTCGTCCATCTTGGTTTTCTCACATTTATTTTAATTTAAAAAAAGCTTCCGGCGATGTCCCATGGCTGGAGTCGAACCAGCGATCACAGCATTACGAGAACGAAGCCTTAACCAACTGGGCTATCGAAGCGATCGAGGTTAAAGGAATTAAACATAGCCACTTACGTGTCACGAGCCCAGCTTTAAACAAACTATTTTTCAAAAAAGGTTATTTATGAAATTGGAAATGCATTGCCAGTGTTGTTAAATGACTTGTAGTAATTTTAAAAAACTGATTTTTACGGTTGGATGTGTCATAATTAATAATTTTATAATTTGTGCCTGCTATATGGCTGGATTAACGAGATCCCCATTGTCCCTACCTACTATTGGAAATTTTCCGTCTAAGTTCCCTTTTTAAAACAGGTCGGTGACTGTGTTTTTGTTTGGTTTTAAAGGTTTGAATATTGTACCACTTAGCTGTTCTGCCATTACACGTCCATATCCATATTATAAATAAATTTTAAATGTTATTTTCGACTGAGTTTAACCGCTTATAAATTACAACAGCTAGTTTTAAAATTAAATGGGCGATCGGTCACAATTATATATATCCGCAATAACATGAACAAGAAGATATACGTATTGCTCGAGTAAGAAAGAGATAAACATATAATCCGTTCACGACCTTTTTGGGACAGAGTTGGCTATTATTTTTTCTTTTCATGTTGGACTAACTGATTCGGTGATGTAGCGGATGCAACTTTTTTTCTGTCAGTGTCTGTTCGACATTTTCTTTCCACCACATTGCCAAACTTATTATTTTAATATTCGTAAGAAAATAAATGCTTTATCAAGTGTGTAAAAGTAATTTTAATTTCCGTCAAAGGAAAAATCAAAATGCCCAATATAATTTTGTTACAACAAAAAAAAATTCCATTAAACGATGCTAGTTGCAGTTTAAAAAGGACAGACCAGCTCTAAAAGAACACGAGTTGATGTAGAGACTAGAGAGAGATCCGGCAACAATGTACCTATTCAGAAAATATAACCTTAAACTGAAAACAACCTAACCTAACAGAAAAAGTGTCAGTTTGCATTAGGGAGTTTAGTTGCCGCAGAGGTACTACCAACAAAATTACTAGATGGTCATAGCCTCACCTGACCCAAAACGATCGTGAACGGCTTATATTAGCAAGTATTGGAGAAGGCTTGACTAATTTTAATTATGACATTTGTCAACTAAACATAAAATAAATTTGAATAAAAGCACGCAAAATTACGAAAATACGTAGAAAATTTATAAAAATCGGCATCTTGTCACATTAAATTCTGCAAAAACGACAAAAAACAATATTTTTATACAACTTTCATCGAAAAAATAGTAAAATTTTACGAAAATACGTCTGTGTTGACGACAAATGAAAATAAATTTGAATAGAAACACGCAAAAATTACGAAAAGAGGTATGTGTTGACCCCCAAAGTAACAAAAATTTGAATAAAATCACGCAATCATACAGCATCTCACATAAATTTTCACAAAAATCGACATCATGTCACATAAATTATACAAAAACCGTCATCATATCACTTGAAATTATACAAAAAACGACATTTTCATTCAATACATTTGAAAATTGAACAAAAATCACGCAGTCATACAGCATCTCACATAAATTTTCACAAAAATCGACATCATGTCATATAAATTATACAAAAACTGTCATCATGTCACTTGAAATTATACAAAAAACGACATTTTCATTCAATACACGATGAGAATTGAACAAAAATCACGCAGTCATACAGCATCTCACATAAATTTTCACAAAAATCGACATCATGTCATATAAATTATACAAAAACTGTCATCATGTCACTTGAAATTATACAAAAAACGACATTTTTACTAAACACACGACGAAAATTGAACAAAAATCACACAATTACACGCCATCTCACATAAATTTTCACAAAAATCGACATCATGTCATATAAATTATACAAAAACTGTCATCATGTCACTTGAAATTATACAAAAAACGACATTTTTACTAAACACACGACGAAAATTGAACAAAAATCACACAATTACACGCCATCTCACATAAATTTTTACAAAAATCGACATCATGTTACATAAACTATGCATAATTTTGCAAATGTTTTACACTTTTTATAAAATGCATCGCTCAAAATTAAAAGAAATAGCAATTTCATTGAAAAAATCTACTACCACAATCATTTCGATAAACAAAATTCAAAAAATCTTATACTTTTGACGGAAATATATGTATGTTGACCACAAATTAACATAATTTTTAAATAAAAACGCGCAATTCGTTGAAAAAAATATTCTGACACCACCAAAACACGCAATTTCATTGAAAAATATATATATGTTGTCCACAAATTAACATAAATTTGAATAAAAACACGTAATTTTGTTGAAAAAATGTTCTGGCCCCGTCATTTCACTTAAAATTTTACAAAACTGCCATCATAACACTTGAAATTATACAAAATATATGTATGTTGATCACAAATTAACATAAACCTAAATAAAACACACAATTTCGTTGAAAAATTTGCAAATGTTTTACACTTTTTTATAAAATGTATCGCACAAAATTAAAAGAAATCACAATTTTCTAAATTATATCACGCCATTATGAAATCGTAGATTGATTTTTTTTGAAATTTTACACTTTGTAACTGTAAAATAACTGCAAATACTAATATTTTAGCTTTAGACTTTGTAATTATTGCAGATTCGAGAAAAAAAAACAAAGCAGAGTAGAAATAAAAAACACAAACACTTTGTAATAAACAAATATATTGTTCTTATTTCGTATAATACTTAATAATATAAATATAAATGTACAGCAGAATGTCTTATTTCTAAAAATTCGCTAGCAATTTACAAAACTGTAGTTTGAGGTGCACGACATTTCAAATTAAAAAGACTGCAAGTAATAAAATCAGAATTTCATTGTGTAATTTAAAGTTTAAGATGCACCCAATCTAGAATTCCCTTCGTTTTTGGTGTTGATGACATCTGCCTTAGAGGTGTTTTTCTAACGGCCCTTTTTTGAGGCGTTTCCTTATCGGCGTTCTTCTGACTGAACCTTTTTGATGTGGACTTGATGAGTAGCTGGTGTTTTTAATTTATATTCTAAATCGGACTCGCAGTTATCAGTTTCCATTTCGGTTTTTCCTGTAGTACCAGTCGAGGTTGGCTTCTTTTGCTGTTTAGGTTTAGCTAGCAGCACATTAGCAACGTTAAGGTCTTTGATGTAATAAGCAAACTGTAGGCGTCCGGGTGGATTAATAGTTTTTCGAGGCCGCAGAGTGTCGTGAATTAAATCGACTATGTTAGACGCCGGTAAAATTTCACCCTTTATAGTAACGGTGCCCTTGTGATCCCAGCTCACATCGCTTGAGGTACTCAAAATGCGTAGGAAAACTTCAGCTTTTTTCTTAAAAGTTTTGGGAAGTGTAGATAAATAACGGCATTTGATAGGCTGTCACTGGTTGTTTCAATAGGTATTTTGATTGGCTGCCGCGCCTGGTTTGTGAAATGAAGGAATCGTTGTAAAACCTGATTGTACTGGATCCATTTATCGTGATCAGTTAATTTGACTTTAAAACTTTTTGCATTTCGTCATCAAGCTGTGATAATATATTTTTCTCCGCATCATCGCCAGACTTAAGACGTTGGACAAATTCCGGCGATACAATCAACATCTTCCGCTCTTTGTCCATTTTAGTCGAAAGGAGCTCAGTCGTTTGTTCTGTAGAGCCGTCGTGAATAAACTAGGTTAAAATCAAGACTTTCATAATAAATATATAAAAAAATATGACAGGTACGGGAATCGAACCCGTATTCTCTCTCGAGATCAGAGCTTAAATCTGACGCCTTAACCAGTCGGCCAACCTGCCTTCCTATATAAACGAGCACTCTCTGCATAATTAAGAAAACATCTAGTTTAAAACCCTTCTATTTGCAATTTCAAACAATATTTCATATAATTAAGCCATGTACAAATTTCTAAATCGGTTTTGATATATATTTTATCGAAAGACTTGACCCTCAGATGCCGTTTTATTATTTGTCGCGATGCGGCATCGCTGAATTTACAAGAGCCATCGTGTCTGCTGTGTGACGTACGCAGTGTTTCCATACCTTTTTATTTTAAAATTCTATAAAATCAGAGGTCCAAACTGCTGCCGCATCAGGTAACAGAGTACAATGGTTTAAAACGTGTTAGTGCCTTGTTTCATAAAATCGCAGTATGCTTATTGGTGATAATAGAGATTGATACACGTAACAAGAGAAATGGGTTAATGAGAAATGAGTTAAGGACATTCGGCGTTCTGCAAGATATTTTAACAGGACATAAGACAACGTACCTCAAATTCGGGACATTCTGCGAAATGCAGAACGGTTGGCGCTCTTACTACGTCCTTCGCACAGATACCAACAGTAAGTATTACCAAAGTGGGTATTACCTATATTTTGTATAAATACTTGTTAATTCTAACGTCTATTGCTTTGATTCAGCTCCTGAACTTATATTCGTAGTTTGTTTACAGCGACTTAGCCAAATGAACCTCCATAGTTAACTTGGTAATATTTTGTCGTCTACCCAATTAACTAAAATACTTAATTTTTTCAGTAATGGATGTCCTTTGCATGATGATATTGGTCAGCACGAAAAAGAAGTATTCCTGCATTCCCAGCTGCAAACAATTGGTACAGTACAGGTCAGTCGGCCTTAAGCATTTACATAAATTTCTGTACCGCGTTCTTTAGCTTCCGAAGCATTAGAAGAAGTACCGATCGTTACTCCTTCAGATGTGGTAGAAGCTAATACAGTTTTATGTACATGTTATAATCAGCCTTTGACATCTTCAAGTGTATGTACATGTTTTGGCGTATCAGGTAATTTGTTTCCTTTACAAAATAATCAAATAACAAGCAACAATAGTAATTTTCAACGTAAGGTTATTTATCAAAACTATTCAGGATTATTTATATGCATTTCTTTCTGTTACAGAATTTCAACCTACTTTGGAGAATAACTTGAAGCAGTTCTACAAATCATCGATAGGTTTTGGAGAAAGGAACTGCCCCGACTATGATCACATCTGCGATGATTTATATTAAGTAAGTGTACTACTTCCTTAATCTTCAAATTTTCCAAGAAGAACAATAAGCCAAATACCTTCATTACCCAAGGACATCGGAAGGAAATAAAGAAATTGACTGCAAAGTAGGTTGTTATTTATGCATTATGTTTATAAATATACGTATATTTTATTTTTTAGATGTTGTTTTACAATCATTTATTTTTTGTTCTCGAGTTTAATATTTGTTGTATTGTATATTATTTCTGCTGAATGTATTTTACGTTAATAAAGTTTTTTTTACTATTGTTGTCTTTTTGTAAATTTTAATTGCTAATATCTAATTTAGCATTAGCAATTAAAGTTTATAAACTAATTTTTAAATCAAATTTTATTCACAAAACATTTGTTTAATTAATGAGATTCGAGCGTTGCCTATATGCGCCATTTAAATTTCGGGTTCGCGTCATTTAAAACTCCAGCTCATTGTGTAATTGGGCTACTCCGTCGCCAGGGTGCAGCTCTGTGTTAAAATGGTGGCGTGTTGCCAACTATTAACATGCGGGATTCGCTTCTATAGGTTGTTCTCTGAATGTCATTTTTGGCAGAGGTCTATTATGATATGTTTTTCGGACTTTTTCACTGTCTAGGGTGTAAATCACACAACTCGGGACTAACCAGGAACACCTGAAGACGGGAGTAGATCAAAAACTCCCGAAACGTTGTGTGATTTACACCCTAGACAGTGGAAAAAGTCCGAAAAACATATCACTTCTATTAGGTATTGTTTTGTGGTTTTCGGTCAGCGCAATGCTTGGCTTGATCAATACCGTGCTTTTGATGTGGAAGAGTTTTTTTGTAATGGTGGTTCTGCGATTACTTTATTTGCGCGGTGACATTTCCTGGCCCCCAAGGTAGCCTGATTTGATGCCTTGTTATTTTTTTTCTTTAGGCACACTTGAAGACACAAGTGTACAAACATCGCCCTAGGACACTAGACGTTTTCAGAAGGTAATCACCCAGGAAGTTGCTGGCATTTCGCAAGAAATGAGACGAAGAACTATGTACAACTTCCGCCAAAGACTTCGTCAGCGTGTCAATAATGAAAGCCGCCATTTACCTGGTATACTTTTACAACGCGCTGATGTTAAAACGGCATAGTACATGTTATTCACAAATAAAAATATTTTTCTGTATCTTTCTTTGTTTACTTGTGCTACAAGTTAGCTTATCTTTTGCAATAGTAGAGGTCTTTTTGCCGCACCCTGTACTTCCGCTAATCTATCCATTGCAGGATATAGAGAAAGCCATGTTGTCGGTACGTGACAAATAATAGATTTATATTCTAAATCCAGAAATTCTAAAAGTTCTTTGCAGCGCTTTGCTTGTGATGATCAAATCTGCAGTTATCTTAACCATGCCGAATAACTACAAATTTGGTACATGTTACTACCTTAATTTTCAATCGTTTTTAATTTTGTTAAAACTGCATTTGCTAATTTATCTGTCTTTAAATAAGTCGAGCATATAGAGTTTTACAGCTTCTGATAGACGGTAATAAGGTAATAACGTACAACAATGGGGAACATTTTCGAGCTACCGTGAATCGGCGCATGTGTGCAAATACTAAAACATCTGCCTCTTTTAATACAGACAATGGAGCTTCCGAGGATGCTGGTACGAAACCATTGAATGCTATGGTATTGGCGTTAGTTCAGCCTAAACTAATTTTCCTACAATTTTAAAGTAAGTATAATTAATGGATGCCAGCAATTTAACGAATCATTCGAGTGCGGTCGTTTAATAGTATTCAAAACGTGGGTTAATTCGATTGAAACAATTCATTTTCTGAATCTAGTGCATGTGAAAAGAATTGACACCATTTTGTTTTGTTTAATAATATCAGCGTTTTTTTGTGGTCAGCTTCCAAGTCCTAACTGTTTCATAAAATCGCAGTATGCTTGTTGGTGATAAATGATAATAGAGATTAGATACACTTTGCCACAAATGCACTAAATCGCTAAAGAACAAGAGAAAAATGAGAAATAGTTAAGGACGTTCTGTGTTCTGCAAGATATTTTAACAGGACAAGACAAAGTACCTCAAATTCAGGACATCCTGCGACATGCAGAACAGTTGGCGCCCTTACTACATCCTTAGCACAGTTACCAACAAACGAACTCAAGGCGTTTACAAAAGAAAAACTAAAGAGGGCGCCACCTTCTTTCTCACACGGACCAAGATCTATGAGTAGAACTTAAAAGTGGCACATTGGTTTCGATGTGATCATACTTACTTGCCCAGCCTGCACCGGTAGGCTAAATTTTTGTAGCTGGTGGATCAACTGCTCCACCGGCCCATAAATTAATTTGAACAAAGTATTTCAATAATGACAATAATTATTACTCTAAAACTGTACACCTGCGATCATCCTAGCGCAATCGGAGGATAATCTTCAAAAACTCTTATAGTCTTACACAGATTTGTCATAACAGCGAAGAAATACAATATGACTGTCTCTACTGAAAAATCCAAATGTATGGTTATATCGAAAGAGCCTATACGGTGCAAATTAGAAATTGACACAAAAATTTTGGAGCAAGTAATGGAATTCAAATACCTAGGGGTAGAAGCATCAAGTAACAGAAACACATGTCGAGAGGTTAAACAGCAGGTCATGGAAAGAGCGAGAATATCCGGATAGTTGCGTGACGTAACATGGAAGAATAAGTATTTGAATGTAGAGAGCAAAGTAAAAAATATATAAGGCAATGGTGAGACCAGTATTAACGTATGGAGCCGAAACCAGAGCAGAAACCAGTAAAACAAAACAACTTCTCCGCACAGCAGAAATGAAAACTCTTAGAACGATAACTGGAACATCAAGGCTAGACAGAATTAGAAATGAAAACATAAGAGAAGAGTGTAAAATAACAGATATAGTAAAATGGACAAGAAGCAGAAGAAGAGAGTGGAATGACCTTGTAACAAGAGCCGACAACAACAGTTTAATTAAAATAGCGCGAGTCCGAAGACCGACAGGAAAGAGAGACCCGAGGAGGTCTATGAAAAATGGGCACAAAGTTGGATGTCAACATCAACAGAAGATAAATATCAAGGAAGATGAGCTTGAAGAAAAACAGGTTTCGAGCTAGAATGAAAGAAGAAGAAGAAGAAGAAAACTGTATACCCTAATTCTGAACTTTTGCCCCTTGCTTGTTGACGTCTTGCTGCTTTGTTAGTTCTTACTACTATTGCAATAGCAAAAAAATCACCTTCCGGGATTTTTACGGTCCTTAGATGACAAGCAAACAGGTCTTGGTAAAATATATTCAGGGTGAGCACCTTAAGAGAATAATAAAGCTTTGTCAATTTTGGCTTTAACTCAAGAACTATTACTTATATGAGAGGTTATAATAAAAGTACATAGCTCACGTTTTTATCCTTAAAAAAGAGCATATTTTGGACCCACCATGTACAGGGTAGTTAACTTAAAAATTAAAATTTTGTTTATTTTTGTTTTAACTAAGAAATAAATAAAAGTAATAGTTTGTATATAGCTCAGGATTTATCCTTAACGAAAATGGGACCCAACAAAAACAAGGAAAAAGGAACCAAAAAGCGTAATGTTTTTCATTTATTTTAAAATTGAGTCAAATCGCATTACCAAGTGTTTCCTTTTATTGCTTCAGTATTATTAGGAACGTTAAGATAGTTTTACCTTTAGTTTTCTTTGATTTTTAAAATTTATTAGTGTCACAACCTCCACTTGGGAGGGAAATTCTGAGTATAGCCCTTTACAGATTTTTACGTCCTTTTACAATAAAGGAACTATTGGATTCACCCCAAAAATTCGAAATTGAGTTTTCAATAGATCTTTACGTTTTAGAGTCCCCTGAACCCAAAAAACATATTTTTTTCATTGGTCTGTTTGTGTGTTTGTCTGTCTGCCTGCCTGTGAACAGAATATCTCAAAAACGAAAAGAGGTATGGCGTTGAAACTTCATATATAAGTTTTGTGTACTATGTAGATGCGACAGCAAGCTTTTAAAGAAAATCGCATAACCGGAAGTAGGTATTTAATCTTGTGATTTTTCAGTTTTTTTCGATTTTTTAAACTTTACATTTTTATTAAATTTTTAATGTGTATTCATGTGGAGAAGTGATTTTCCAGTTGAATACTTTTAAAATAGGTTTCTTTTGTTTTTTTTTCAATTTTTTATTAACTCCTATTTTAAATAGAACACCCGGTATATTATTACATTTTTGAATTCAGTTTAACATGTTAGAGAAAATTTGTCTCTTGAACTAACGCTGTATTTTGTACCGTTTTTGTAGAATTTGCAATTTTGAAAATTTTTGACAAATGCTGAAAAATTCAAAATCAAATTTTTGGCTAATTATAAGATCACTGTAAAAGGAAGTTGTGTGAATGTATCACACCAGATTTTTTTTATTAAATCTGCTACGCTCACTGGTGTCTTCTGGAACGGTTTTAGGAATTGCTTTCTTCTTGTAAACCACAAGCACGTTTTCCTCTAGACGCTGCACACTACTATCTGCTTCCCTCAGCTTCAAAACTTGCCAAAATTTAGCTTCGAAGTCAAACACAAATGGGCAAAGCTTCAGGTTTCATTTTCTGCACTGCGCTTTGGAATTTTACGAAATTAAGCACAACTGGGCTCTGCACACTGGCGAATAAATAAAACTTGACAACTGGCACAAATTATACACTTTAACGTACGAAATCAATTAAAAACTGGGAGCCAATATTACAAACAAGTTTTCGGCTTGGCTTCCGTAATAAACAACAACAATTGACCATTTGGGTCTTTATAGCAACAAGTAACAATTGTTTTAAGTAATTTTTTACCGTCTTTGATCCTTAACTACTAAATTGTGTTCTTAAATGTCATTTTGGAATACTTTAACCGCACTTTGATTGCATTTTCTCACTTTTAGTATAATAAACACTGATTCTCAAGTTATTAGCACGTTATTGCAATTTTCTTTAGTTCTCAGGTTGCTTTTCAACTGTACTTTGCATCCGTGTGCCTTCTTACACTGCTTATTAACCTTTTAGCTGCGTTATTGATTGTTTACATTATAATATGAATACAAAACGCTGCATAGAACTTCTGTCACGTTTCGAAACACCTCTGTACTTAAACACATTTATTATCGTGTTTTAATGTTACACAATTAACCTGTCAGTCATCATAAAATAAGCTGAACACAACCCTGACGATACTGTTTTATTTCATTACTAACCTCTGTTAATTAAATTACATTTATTGCTAAATGCTAATCATGTCTTATGTAATTATCAATGTTTACTAGTGAATTTGAATCTTTCTTTAGTCTTCGTACGTTAGCAATGCAACCAGAATTGCTGTAAGCATCATACCATTACAATATATGCCCGTGTGCGTTCTCTTTCTATAGACCATATGTCTTATACTCCATCTCATAGCTGTATTGACTACATTTACCTTTGGATGAAACATAGTATTACCAAAGAGCATATAATTATATAATTATATGCTCTTTGGTATTACATATTTAAGCAATAATAATTTACATTCAGAGCACTTTACTGAGCGTAGCTTTCTGTATGTAGATTTCTTCAAAACGTTAGGTTATAAAAGCACTTTAGAAATAAATTAATAAAGCTTTTCTCATAGATTTACAAATTCATATATTTCTAATTTACGCCATTGATGCTTGATATTTACCTCCGCGAAAATTCTCATTGGAGCCGTTTTTAACCTGGAACCTGGACCAACTCTATATATATTATAACATAGTTTATATCTTACAAATATTTACAAAATAAAGCTTGTAATTATTTTGAAGACTGTAAAGATTTATATAATCTCTCTTTGTCAACTGTTTTTAATGAAACATGTAATATACGCAAAAATGGACTCACATTTATTTATACGTTTTAAATTATTTTATTAAAATTGTTTGTGAAAAGTGTTGCCAAAACGTTGGGAGTCAATCGTAAACAATGCAGAAGAATATACTGTTGATTAGTTTATATATTGTTTATTAAAAAAAAAAATAATAAAAAACGCTACAAATGTATACATCAATTTAATATTTTTTGGAGTAGAATGATATTTTGCATACTGGTTATATGACTATTTTGCCATAAACTGAATACACTTTTGGTTAAATATAGACGGAGAACATTATAAAATAAAATTATGTCAATTTTTGCTTTATCTCAAATTGTTAGAGGAAAATAATATAGTTTAAGTTATATTTAACGATAATGAGCACATTTCTGATCCAATAGATAAAGGGTAAAGAACAGATGTAGGGTGAATATTTTTACCTTAAGCCCTGTACAGCAATAACATTGTTGTATAAAATGATAGTAGCATTTGGTTTTGATTGTAATATAATTAAAAATGTTCGTAATAAATGGAAAGATAATTTCTCTACTTATACAGAAAGCAAAATATATTATTTGCCCTTGCAGGCTGTTTTAGTTATTTCTTAATTTTACAACTACAGTTCACCTTTTCTAGTTGAAACAAACTGTGCAAACATTATTTGGAACGAAGACGTTCCTGGATTGTGATTTGGAATTTACGTTATAAATAAATTAAAAATTGCTTTAAATATGAGGAAATGGAAATAGTATTGGTAAGATACACTCATTTCACAAATATTCATCAAACCAAAAATTAAAATTAGTCACTAGAGAAATTAATTTATTGTAATCACAAAGACACAAACAGATGTAAAAATTGATGTAGAGTTGAAGGCGAAGTTTAAAAATCTGGTGTGATACACTCACACAACTTCCTTTTACAGTGATCTTATAATTAGTCAAAAATTTCATTTTTAATTTTTAACCATTTGTTAAAAATTTTCAAAAATTACAAATTCTACAAAAACGGTACAAAATCGAGTGTTAGTTGAAGAGACAAATTTTCTCTAGAATTTTAAGGTGAATTCAAAAATGTAATAATATACCGGGTGTTTTATTTAAAATAGAAGTCAATAAAAAAAATAGAAAAAAAAACAAAAGAAATCCACTTTAGAAGTATTCAACTGGAAAATCACCTATCTCACATCAATACACATTAAAAATGTAAGAAAAATGTAAAGTTAAAAAAAAATCGTTAGAGCCGTTTTTGAAAAAATCGAAAAAAACTGAAAAATCACAAGAGTAAACACCTACTTCCGGTTATGCGATTTTCTTCAAAAACTTGCTGTCTCATCTACATAGTACACAAAACTTATATATGAAGTTTCAATGCCATACCTCTTTTCGTTTTTGAGATATTCTGTTCACAGACACACACACAGACAGACACACAGCCAGACAGACAGACAGACCAAAAAAAAATATGTTTTTTGGGATCAGGGGACTCTAAAACGTGAAGATCTGTTGAAAACTCAATTTCGAATTTTTGGGGTGAATCCAATACTTCCTTTATAGTAGTAAAAGGAAGTAATAGTCCAAACGTACCTAATATGCAAAAGAAAAGTCAATTACCTCTAGAGCAAAGCGTATTTATACTAAAATATTATTAATTTATTTAAGTGCATGCAGCATTCAAATGCTGTTCCTAAGCATGGCATTAAAGCTTGGATAAGCACATACCTATGTTTAGTTTTTATGAAAAGTAAAAATTGAATCACCTACAATATTATTGTGCTTGTATGACTTGGCAAGTGCAATTTTCTGTAAATAAATGTGAAAGTTATACTTTTCTAGCATTTAGAAATTAATATGAATCTTGTGTTTAGGAAGTTAATAAGTTGCTCTAAGTTTGCTGTTCCAATGACCTGTGTAAAATAAAAACGACAATTTGTGCACATAGCAACTGATGCTAGTTTTATTGAATCTAACCCGATATAAATACACAAATCTAATTGCAAATCATGTATGTAGTTCAAAAGGAGAAGTAAATTGCTTGAGTGATAACTATACCACGCCAAAACTCAATATAATGTTTGTAATATGTAAAACCATTTAAAAAAGTACCTAGTTTATATGTTAGACTAATGTCTTTAAATTTTATCAAGAGTTATATTAAAATAAAGTGGAATATACGTTATAATTGGTTTTTAAACCGTCTTGGGAGTTCTGCACTCCCGTAAAAATAGCTGAAAATTATTTCTAGTCCCTTAATGTATGCAACACACGTAACACTATTGCACCCATGTTGCTAAAGCTGTGTGTTCATCCGTTTCCGTATTACCAAAGAGCATATAATTATATGGTTTTACAGAAAATATTAGTTGCAATATTCTCACTTTTAACCTTAGATTTCGTTTCTAACAGGTCCAGAATTTTCAAAACCGCCTAAAGATAGACAATGAGCCATGCTAAGTAATATTTAAATGATTTCGTTTACACGTCATACTCTTGTTATGTTATTGGTAGGTACTATGTAGAGGAAACAAAATATGAATGGAACCAAAAGATTGTGATATAGGTGGTTCGTTGGGCGCTTATCGGGAAGTCGAAAATTCCAAAGCTCTATTTAAATTGTTTTATAATGACGTTCTGCAATGACTGCAGATTGGTGGTTTATAAAATCTTGACGGAGTTATATCAGCTATTATTCGCGCTGAGCTTTCCTTATATTTGTATGTATAATGTATAATTATATAATAAGGTAATAACGTACAACAATGGGGAAAATTTTCGAGCTACCGTGAATCGGCGCATGTGTGCAAATACTAAAACATCTGCCTCTTTTAATACAGACAATGGAGCTTCCGAGGATGCTGGTACGAAACCATTGAATGCTATGGTATTGGCGTTAGTTCAGCCTAAACTAATTTTCCTACAATTTTAAAGTAAGTATAATTAATGGATGCCAGCAATTTAACGAATCATTCGAGTGCGGTCGTTTAATAGTATTCAAAACGTGGGTTAATTCGATTGAAACAATTCATTTTCTGAATCTAGTGCATGTGAAAAGAATTGACACCATTTTGTTTTGTTTAATAATATCAGCGTTTTTTTGTGGTCAGCTTCCAAGTCCTAACTGTTTCATAAAATCGCAGTATGCTTGTTGGTGATAAATGATAATAGAGATTAGATACACTTTGCCACAAATGCACTAAATCGCTAAAGAACAAGAGAAAAATGAGAAATAGTTAAGGACATTCGGTGTTCTGCAAGATATTTTAACAGGACAAGACAAAGTACCTCAAATTCAGGACATCCTGCGACATGCAGAACAGTTGGCGCCCTTACTACATCCTTAGCACAGTTACCAACAAACGAACTCAAGGCGTTTACAAAACAAAAACTAAAGAGGGCGCCACCTTCTTTCTCACACGGACCAAGATCTATGAGTAGAACTTAAAAGTGGCACATTGGTTTCGATGTGATCATACTTACTTGCCCAGCCTGCACCGGTAGGCTAAATTTTTGTAGCTGGTGGATCAACTGCTCCACCGGCCCATAAATTAATTTGAACAAAGTATTTCAATAATGACAATAATTATTACTCTAAAACTGTACACCTGCGATCATCCTAGCGCAATCGGAGGATAATCTTCAAAAACTCTTATAGTCTTACACAGATTTGTCATAACAGCGAAGAAATACAATATGACTGTCTCTACTGAAAAATCCAAATGTATGGTTATATCGAAAGAGCCTATACGGTGCAAATTAGAAATTGACACAAAAATTTTGGAGCAAGTAATGGAATTCAAATACCTAGGGGTAGAAGCATCAAGTAACAGAAACACATGTCGAGAGGTTAAACAGCAGGTCATGGAAAGAGCGAGAATATCCGGATAGTTGCGTGACGTAACATGGAAGAATAAGTATTTAAATGTAGAGAGCAAAGTAAAAAATATATAAGGCAATGGTGAGACCAGTATTAACGTATGGAGCCGAAACCAGAGCAGAAACAAGTAAAACAAAACAACTTCTCCGCACAACAGAAATGAAAACTCTTAGAACGATAACTGGAACATCAAGGCTAGACAGAATTAGAAATGAAAACATAAGAGAAGAGTGTAAAATAACAGATATAGTAAAATGGACAAGAAGCAGAAGAAGAGAGTGGAATGACCTTGTAACAAGAGCCGACAACAACAGTTTAATTAAAATAGCGCGAGTCCGAAGATCGACAGGAAAGAGAGACCCGAGGAGGTCTATGAAAAATGGGCACAAAGTTGGATGTCAACATCAACAGAAGATAAATAAATATCAAGGAAGATGAGCTTGAAGAAAAACAGGTTTCGAGCTAGAATGAAAGAAGAAGAAGAAGAAGAAGACTGTATACCCTAATTCTGAACTTTTGCCCCTTGCTTGTTGACGTCTTGCTGCTTTGTTATTTCTTACTACTATTGCAATAGCAAAAAAAATACCTTCCGGGATTTTTACGGTCCTTAGATGACAAGCAAACAGGTCTTGGTAAAATATATTCAGGGTGAGCACCTTAAGAGAATAATAAAGCTCTGTCAATTTTGGCTTTAACTCAAGAACTATTACTTATCTGAGAGGTTATAATAAAAGTACATAGCTCACGTTTTTATCCTTAAAAAAGAGCATATTTTGGACCCACCATGTACAGGGTAGTCAACTTAAAAATTAAAATTTTGTTTATTTTTGTTTTAACTAAGAAATAAATAAAAGTAATAGTTTGTATATAGCTCAGGATTTATCCTTAACGAAAATGGGACCCAACAAAAACAAGGAAAAAGGAACCAAAAAGCGTAATGTTTTTCATTTATTTTAAAATTGAGGCAAATCGCATTACGAAGTGTTTCCTTTTATTGCTTCAGTATTATTAGGAACGTTAAGATAGTTTTACCTTTAGTTTTCTTTGATTTTTAAAATTTATTAGTGTCACAACCTCCACTTGGGAGGGAAATTCTGAGTATAGCCCTTTACAGATTTTTACGTCCTTTTACAATAAAGGAACTATTGGATTCACCCCAAAAATTCGAATTTGGGTTTTCAATAGATCTTTACGTTTTAGAGTCCCCTGAACCCAAAAAACATATTTTTTTCATTGGTCTGTTTGTGTGTTTGTCTGTCTGCCTGCCTGTGAACAGAATATCTCAAAAACGAAAAGAGGTATGGCGTTGAAACTTCATATATAAGTTTTGTGTACTATGTAGATGCGACAGCAAGCTTTTAAAGAAAATCGCATAACCGGAAGTAGGTATTTAATCTTGTGATTTTTCAGTTTTTTTCGATTTTTTAAGCTTTACATTTTTATTAAATTTTTAATGTGTATTCATGTGGAGAAGTGATTTTCCAGTTGAATACTTTTAAAATAGGTTTCTTTTGTTTTTCTTCAATTTTTTATTAACTCCTATTTTAAATAGAACACCCGGTATATTATTACATTTTTGAATTCAGTTTAACATGTTAGAGAAAATTTGTCTCTTGAACTAACGCTGTATTTTGTACCGTTTTTGTAGAATTTGCAATTTTGAAAATTTTTGACAAATGCTGAAAAATTCAAAATCAAATTTTTGGCTAATTATAAGATCACTGTAAAAGGAAGTTGTGTGAATGTATCACACCAGATTTTTTTTATTAAATCTGCTACGCTCTCTGGTGTCTTCTGGAACGGTTTTAGGAATTGCTTTCTTCTTGTAAACCACAAGCACGTTTTCCTCTAGACGCTGCACACTACTATCTGCTTCCCTCAGCTTCAAAACTTGCCAAAATTTAGCTTCGAAGTCAAACACAAATGGGCAAAGCTTCAGGTTTCATTTTCTGCACTGCGCTTTGGAATTTTACGAAATTAAGCACAACTGGGCTCTGCACACTGGCGAATAAATAAAACTTGACAACTGGCACAAATTATACACTTTAACGTACGAAATCAATTAAAAACTGGGAGCCAATATTACAAACAAGTTTTCGGCTTGGCTTCCCTAATAAACAACAACAATTGACCATTTGGGTCTTTATAGCAACAAGTAACAATTGTTTTAAGTAAGTTTTTACCGTCTTTGATCCTTAACTACTAAATTGTGTTCTTAAATGTCATTTTGGAATACTTTAACCGCACTTTGATTGCATTTTCTCACTTTTAGTATAATAAACACTGATTCTCAAGTTATTAGCACGTTATTGCAATTTTCTTTAGTTCTCAGGTTGCTTTTCAACTGTACTTTGCATCCGTGTGCCTTCTTACACTGCTTATTAACCTTTTAGCTGCGTTATTGATTGTTTACATTATAATATGAATACAAAACGCTGCATAGAACTTCTGTCACGTTTCGAAACACCTCTGTACTTAAACACATTTATTATCGTGTTTTAATGTTACACAATTAACCTGTCAGTCATCATAAAATAAGCTGAACACAACCCTGACGATACTGTTTTATTTCATTACTAACCTCTGTTAATTAAATTACATTTATTGCTAAATGCTAATCATGTCTTATGTAATTATCAATGTTTACTAGTGAATTTGAATCTTTCTTTAGTCTTCGTACGTTAGCAATGCAACCAGAATTGCTGTAAGCATCATACCATTACAATATATGCCCGTGTGCGTTCTCTTTCTATAGACCATATGTCTTATACTCCATCTCATAGCTGTATTGACTACATTTACCTTTGGATGAAACATAGTATTACCAAAGAGCATATAATTATATAATTATATGCTCTTTGGTATTACATATTTAAGCAATAATAATTTACATTCAGAGCACTTTACTGAGCGTAGCTTTCTGTATGTAGATTTCTTCAAAACGTTAGGTTATAAAAGCACTTTAGAAATAAATTAATAAAGCTTTTCTCATAGATTCACAAATTCATATATTTCTAATTTAGGCAACTATTAATACGCCATTGATGCTTGATATTTACAACCGCGAAAATTCTCATTGGAGTCGTTTTTAACCTGGAACCTGGACCAACTGTATAAATATTATAACATAGTTTATATCTTACAAATATTTACAAAATAAAGCGTGTAATTATTTTGAAGACTGTAAAGATTTATCTCTTTGTCAACTGTTTTTAATGAAACATGTAATATATGCAAAAATGGACTCACATTTATTTATACGTTTTAAATGATTTTTATTAAAATTGTTTGTGGAAAGTGTTGCCAAAACGTTGGGAGTCAATCGTAAACAATGCAGAAAAATATACTGTTGATTAGTTTATATATTGTTTATTTAAAAAAAATAATAAAAAACGCTACAAATGTATGCATCAACTTAATATTTTTTGGAGTAAAAGGATATTTTGCATACTGATTATATGACTATTTTGCTTTAAACTGAATACACTTTTGGTTAAATATAGACGGAGAAGATTAAAAAATAAAATTATGTCAATTTTTGCTTTATCTCAAATTGTCAGAGGAAAATAATATAGTTTAAGTTATATTTAACGATAATGTGCACATTTCTGATCCAATAGATAAAGGGTAAAGAACAGATGTAGGGTGAATATTTTTACCTTAAGCCCTGTACCGCAATAACATTGTTGTATAAAATGATAGTAGCATTTGGTTTTTATTGTAATATAATTAAAAATGTTCGTAATAAATGGAAAGATAATTTCTCTACTTATACAGAAAGCAAAATATATTATTTGCTCTTGCAGGCTGTTTTAGTTTTTTCTTAATTTTACAACTACAGTTCACCTTTTCTAGTTGAAACGAATTGTGCAAACATTTGGAACGAAAACGTTCCCGGATTGTGATTTGGAATTTACGTTATAAACAAATTAAAAATTGCTTTAAATGTGAGGAAATGGAAATAGTATTGGTAAGACACACTCATTTCACAAATATTCATCAAACGAAAAATTAAAATTAGTCACTATAGAAATTAATTGATTTTAACCACAAAGACACAAACAGATGTAAAAATTGATGTAGAGTTGAAGGCGAAGTTTAGGAATCCAAACGTACCTAATATTCAAAAGAAAAGTCAGTTAGCTCTAGAGCAAAGCATATTTATACTAAAATATTATTAATTTATTTAAGTACATGCAGCATTCAAATGCTGTTCCTAAGCATGGCATTAAAGCTTGAATAAGCACATATGTTTAGTTTTTATGAAAAGTAAAAATTGAATCACCTGCAATATTATTGTGTTTGTATGACTTGACAAGTGCAATTTCCTGTAAATAAATGTGAAAGTTATACTTTTCTAGCATTTAGAAATTAATATGAATCTTGTGTTTAGAAAGTTAATAAGTTGCTCTAAGTTTGCTGTTCCAATGACCTGTGTAAAATAAAAACGACAATTTGTGCACATAGCAACTGATGCTAGTTTTATTGAATCTAATCCGATATAAATACACAAATCTAATTGCAAATCATTTATGTGGTTCAAAAGGAGAAGTAAATTGCTTGAGTGATAACTATACCACGCCAAAACTCAATATAATGTTTGTATATGTAAAACCATTTAAAAAAGTACCTGGTTTTTATGCTAGACTAATGCCTTTAAATTTTATCAAGAGTTATATCAAAATAAAGTGGAATATACGTTATAATTGGTTTTTAAACCGTCTTGGGAGTTCTGCACTCCCATAAAAATAGCTGAAAATTATTTCTAGCCCCTTAATGTATGCAACACACGTAACACTACTGCACCCATGTTGCTAAAGCTGTGTGTTCATCCGTTTCCGTATTACCAAAGAGCATATAATTATATGGTATTACAGAAAATATTAGTTGCAATATTCTCACTTTTAACCTTAGATTTCGTTTCTAACAGGTCCAGAATTTTCAAAACCGCCTAAATATAGACAATGAGCCATTCTAAGTAATTTTTAAATGATTTCGTTTACACGTCATACTCTTGCTATGTTATTGGTACTATGTAGAGAAAACAAAATATGAATGGAGCCAAAAAATAATGATATAGGTGGTTCGTTGGGCGCTTATCGGGAAGTCGAAAATTCCAAAGCTCTATTTAAATTGTTTTATAATGACGTTCTGCAATGACTAATAGAGTGCAGATTGGTAGTTTATAAAATATTGACGGAGTTATATCAGCTATTATTCGCGCTGAGCTTTCCTTATATTTGTACGTAGCAAAAATTAAGTGAAGTGTGAATGTTAAAATATGGGTTCAAAGTCAAAAAAATCTTTGTCTGTTCGCAGAAAATCCAAATTTTCATATTAACACTAGTGTCAATATGAAATCTCACGTTGCAAGTTGTACGAATATATGCATCATTTTGACGTTGAAAACAACAACAAAAAGTATTATATTAGGTAAAAATTACAGAAATTATTAACTGACACTGATAACTTGATAAGTATAAACAAACGTATATAAGGCAGCGAGTTCAACTTCCAGCATTTGCTTTAGGTAAAGCAGCAGTACCCGAACAAAAGTAGTAAATAAGTGAGTTTCTCTTATAACTTCTTCCATCATGTGTAACATCCTCTTAAAATTTCTACCCCAACCGTACACACCCTACATACAGGGTAATTGAAATTCGCAAATCGCCTCATTTCTTGATTATGTGTGTGTTGCTTTCCAAACCAAACTGTAGTGACTTTTCTTCAGTATTTTTTGAAGTATTAATTTCTTCTTTGCGATCTACTTAACGTTTTTTCATCAATTTTTTGACCTTATTTTTCGTCTAAACCCCTACTTATACAGTGTGTCCCAGGATTGATGTTACAAGAGGTGAGATGGATTAAAAATTTTTGAATTTTATTTTAAAGTTCTGGGATTCGGTCCTGCTTGGTTTGAAAAGAATTTTAAGAATAATTTCAGTTTTTGAAAAACAAGTAGGCCTTGACAGGGAAGCGAAAACGATTTTATTTTTAGGTAAACTACTTTTTTTGTTTATGATACGGCAAAATTTTATTAAAAAAAGTTGTTTAGAATGATAAATTATGGCCCTATGCAAAATTTCAGAAAGATCTGTCGACTTAGAAAAAACCGTTATTTTTTAGATAATTGTATTTTACTTTTTGTTCATGATACGGAAAAATTGTATTAAGAAAAGTTGTTTAGAATGAGAAATTGTGACCCTGTACAAAATTTCAGAAAGATCTGTCGACTTAGATGAAACCGTCATTTTTAATAAATGCAATTTGTTTAATCTAAAAAGTAACTGTTTAATCTAAGTCGACAGATCTTTTTGAAGTTTGGTACAGGGCCATAATTTTTTATTCTGGACAACTTTCCTTAATAAAATTTTGTCGTATCATGAACAAAAAGGATAGTTTACCTGAAAATAGAATACAATTATCTAAAAAATAACGGTTTTTTCTAAGTCGACAGATCTTTCTGAAATTTTGTATAAGGCCATAACCTATCATTCTACACAACTTTTTTTAACAAAAATTTGCCGTATCATGAACAAAAAGGGTAGTTTACCTGAAAATAAAATAATCTTCGCTTCCCTGTCAAGGCCTACTTGTTTTTCAAAAACTGAAAACATTCTTAAAATCTTTTCAAACCAAGCAGGACCAAATCCCAGAACCTTAAAATAAAATTCAAAAATTTTTAGTCCATCTTACCTCTTGTAACATCATCCTGGGACACACTGTATAGTATTTACGTAAAATCAATATATTTCAGTGTGGCTGTTTTACGAGAGGATAGCGTAGTTCCAGAATCAATGCAATCGATTCCTTCAGATTCCAGTAAAAACAGCATGTCCGTAGCTTCAGTGGGAAATGTATCTAACTTTGTTGAGGATGAAAGTTGCAACATAGTACCAGAAAATCCTATGAAGACTTCCACAGCAGCAAATCGGAAAACTACCACCCTTTTGTAGATGACGTAAAATTCGAAATGGAGGCAGATAGTACAGAAGATATGGAGAGTAGGTATGGATTCAGTCAGGCAAGAAAATCATCCACGGAATAATGACGGCAAAATATCCGAGGACAATCCATTTGACTCAGATATCGAACTAGAAATGGAGGTGGACAATGCAACAAACATGAGTACCGCAAATGTGATTAGTAGTCGCCGAATTGTTGATATAAACTATTTTCTAAGCGCTTTACAGGCTGTACAATATGAAGGATTTTAGATTTCATTTAACGACCTACAGTTGGTTGCGGAGAAACGGTACGGTTTTGTGTCAAAACTCACATTTAAGTGTAGGATGTGCAATAAATTAGACACTGCACTGAAAATAAATCAGAAAATGAAATGAATGACAATTTGTTAGCCATTTCATCTAAAATTTCCATTGGAGCAGAATATCCTCAACTAAGGGAATTCTATAGTTCACTTGACATATCGACGTTATCTTCAGCCACGTTTGCACAGTACCAGTAAACAATTAATAAAGTCTACAACATGACTGCCGTTGAGGGAATGAAAACTGCAGCTGCAAAAGAAGCACACATGGCAAAAGAAAGGGGAGAAGTAGATGAAGATGGGCACGCCAGGATTTCCGTAATAGCTGACGGTGCCTGGAGCAAAAGGTCTTACCGTGGCGTGTATAGTTAGACTTAGGACAAAAAAGGTTCTGTATATTGCTGTAAAAAACAAATTTTGCTTTATTTGTGCGAGAAAAGACCGGTATGTGGATGGGAAATTGTTACAGTATCAAACTGTTTTAATGACACTCATGGATGAGTAAGTGCCAAATACTTAAACAAGTCCGGGAAACGTCAACACTCACCCTGGAAATCGCTACAAAACAGGCTAAAGGCCACGGCTTGAATACGCTCAGGGAGATGGGCGTGGTCCTAAAATGGGTCACCACAGGGCAAGCGTGTCGGTATGTATAGGATGTTACAAAATAAATGGGCGCCTGTTACAGTATCAAATTGACTTAACGACACTCACGGATGAGCGAGTGCCGAATGCTACACGGGAAACGTGCACATTTACCCTGGTAATAGTAAGATAAAGGCCGCGGCTCAAATACGCTCAGGGAGAGGGTGTGGTCTTAAACGAGACACCAAAGGGCAAGCGTGGTGATATGCAGAGGGTGTTACCAAATAAAAGGGCGCCACAAGGTTCAACTCAAGGATACCCACTCTTGACCAAACCGAAGGTCAAGCGGGGCAAAACATACTCAAATACTATTTCTGGAAGCCACAGCGCAGCGACAAGCGCGCCAACCTACCGGCAACGCTCATTTACCACGTCCAGGCATCACCTTACATCGATTTTGACACAGTAACTCAGTCACCCTGTAAACAAGCATGCACAAGACAAGGAAAAAATCATAAGTCGTTATAGTTAATACATCTATTGGGTCACCTCACATGACCGAAAAACTTACAGTTGTACCGACGTGGTCGACACGTATATCAATTTGGCACAGCGAAAGAAATAAATCCTTAACGGAATAAACCCAGCTGGGAAACCCCCTATCTAGGAGCTACAACGCACAGCTAAGGCAAACAGCAAGTCAAAATCAGTTCTATTGAAATGTCGGCTTACGACTAAACAAGTGTATTACACAAGCGTGAAATTTGTATTTGAGTTTAAATCAATTGTCGCTACACTTTTGGTAACATGGCGTCGGTGAAATGTAGTGACCTCCGAAATGGTCCTCTGCGTCAGGCGTGGGTGGAATGTGTCATGCCTCCTTGGCAAACACGGATATCAGTGTGGCTGTTGATTAGCTTACTCGGCAATGTATCCCGTCTAACAAATGACGGAGAAAATACACAAACCCGCGGACCGACATCACCAGCAAAACCCAACTTCTCTCACAGTTTACTAAGCGCCGTCTGCCCCAAGAAGTAAACTTAAAGAAGTCACAAATAACTACCAAAAACAAACCGCCTCCGCACCCGAACGATACGGGCGAAGAGCGGAAACACCAGCACGGTATGTTGACTTCTCTCTGCGACGCAACGGGGCTAAACTGAATTCTAAAACCGACGCTAAAAACTCAGCTTTGCGCTCAAAACTCGCTGTTTCCAGATGCAGGTGTGGCCAATCACAGCGCAAGCTGCGTCGGAAATGAGAATGCAGAATGAGAAAGTCCACATTTTCTGCCAATGCTGTAAAACATATTCTTTATAAAGGTTTTATGGGTAATGCAGCAACTCGCTATGGCGCTGAGAATGAAAGTAGAGCATTACACGATTTTCAACGAAAGACGGATAAAACTGTTGTGCCCTGTGGTATGTATATCGACTAAATAACCCTTTTCTTTCTGCCTTCTCGGACGGATTAATAGGAAAATATTTTATTGTAGAGGTAAAATGCCCATTCGTTTCTAAGGAATGGACCACTTGAATCAGTGCGACAGAAGAAAATTAAATTCGCGGAAATAATAGATGGACAATTATACTTAAAAAGATCTCATTTCTATTATTATCAGATACAAGGACAGTTAAATATCTGTAAAAAAATCTGTAAAAGGCTTTACCCAGAACTTCCCTCGTTAACATTGTCACACTATATAGTTTTAAAAATCAAATTAAGTTAGGAGTACAAATATCTTCACGCTTCTAATAAATTAAATACATTTTAAAATTTAAAAAAAATGTATCCCGCTGGCGATTGAACCCACCGCATCTGCAGCTCTGCAGAATGCTCGATCTTAACCGAATCTCCGCAGCGGATATAACTACAGCGAAATTCCATCTGCGCTAACGAGTCTCTTTCAGATAAATCCGGCCCGCGCCTGTATTGAAGAGCACGGTGTTATGGTTGAAACATTTTTACTGTTTTGTGACATTATCCTTTATCGGTTGAGTCTTATTTTCGGCAAATGTAAAACCTGACCTATGTGAAAGTTATTACTTCTTTTTATTTCAAAATTAACCCACAAATAAACAAAATTTTATTTTTTAAGGTGCTCACCTTGTATATATTTGTATGAAATTGAACGGATTTCATGCGAGGTAGATATATAATATGTATACAAAATATCGTCTTCCTCCGACAAATAGTTTTTGAGCTATACTGCCAATAGACAGACAGACAGACAGACAGACTGACTGACGGAATTGAGAAAACCTCTTTTTTGTTATCTAGGAACCTTGAAACGTGAAGATCTGAAAAATCTCGGAAGGTGATTTTTTCGGGATTACAATACTTCCTTCGTCTTTCAAACGAGGGAAGTAAAAATAAAGTGTTATTTTGTCGTCTGGTCACCGCTGGGAATTTCGATTGAAATTATTCAAAGGGACCACAATTTTGGGAAACTAAGATGTTGGAAAATTAAAAGAATTTTTTATGTTTATGCTGCTGCCGGAATTAGTAGATTTCGGAAGAAAAATAAATACCCCAATTAGGGATACTTTTCTTGGTATTTAGAAAATATGTTTAGAATTAGTTTAGTAATTAGTGTTAACTTAATTTGTTTAGTGTTCATTCTTATGTAAATTGAATTTCTATTCGTTTTTACATAATTACCATAGATATTATGCAATTGACGGTTACTGTTACTGTATTTTATTTGTAAATAAATCATTAAAATTTTGTCAGTGCATTATTTTTAGTACCTACCGTATGATAACTTAAATTCTCGATAAGGATTTCCCATGGAAAGTAAAAGTAATGTGTTAGCCTTATATCACACATAACAATGACAAAATGTAATGATTGCTCACATGAGTATGAATCGAACTAAGACAGGACCACAATATATTTAGATATATTTTACTGAAATAATTGGCTCTGCTTATGAAAAATAATATTACAATTATAAATTTCATGTACAAACAGTGTGTACGGGTTTTAATAGCAGTGGCGCAGGAACTATAGCATTTATGGGGGGGGGGGGGGGGGGGTAGGGCAAAACATTTTTTTTTATGTTTTAACGTGACTAAGCTTTATGTTAGACTCTTCCATAAACACTTTATTATAGTATCATTTAGCGTTCATAAAGTGCCACTTTAGTCCATATAGTAAAGTAAAATGTCCAATATACAGTTATTATCAAAATAAATTTCATTTTATTCAGATCAGGAAAGAAGATTATGTTAACTGAAAACTTTCAAAATAATAAAAGGAAATTTATCTTTAATACCTTACAGCAGTAGGTAGTTATTCTTGATATTGATAACGCCATTAACCTAGAAGAAGCACACTTCAAAATTATCAAATATTTCAATAGCAACTTGACTTTTCTAATGTGTCTAATATAAATGCTATTGTAGATAAATGGAAATTTTCTGCAGTGCAGTCGAACGTAGAGCTTTGCATGCAGCTCCTACATAATCAGACCTTATTTGACCGCCCTCTTAGCGCTACGATCGCTCTGCATAAAATAGATGAGCCCAATAAAGTCCTACAATATGTAGTTGATATACAAAATAACTATAATAGTTACAATTACGCTAAAATGCCTTTACTCAATTCCATCTGTCTGTCTGTTGGCGGTATAGTTCAAAAACTATTTGTTGGAGAAAGACGATATTTTGCATGCCGATTTATACCTACCTGGCATAAAACCGAGAACATTTCAGAGAAATATTTACAAGGTGAGCAATTTGAAAAATAAAACTTTATTTATTTTTGCTTTAATTGGGAAATAGATAAAAGTAATAATTTGTACATAGCTCACACTTTTACATGGTCAGAAATGAGACCTAAAGATAAAGGGTAAACATCACAAGTGGGCCAGAATGGTATGGTGTCTTTATAACGCAGAAAAAATTCTCACAATTCGAGCACGGCGGTAGCTCACTTGTGCAAACGGGGACCCAAGCGGCAGACTAGAACTAGGTTCCTAATATTCACCTAGGAGCGCGGAGTTCGAATCCCAGCGGATTACATTTTTTTGCAAATTGATGTAATTCGAGCGAGGGAAAGTCCGTGTAAACCCCCTTACAGATTTTTTCCATATGGAAATGCAATCTAGAGAAACCATTGACAACAAGCATTGCCACTACATTGCATTGTGTTGATAGCTAAACTTCTGGTTATTATTTTTGCAATGAGGTAAGGTTTTATGAGGACTGGTTGCCACCATAGTTATTTTAAATTGTAGTTATGGCTATTATGAAATTTTCATTAGTGCAATACCTACGTAACTAGTTAAAACCAAATTATAACCTCATATTTCAAGTTTATAATAGCCAAAGCTACAATTTAAATAATGAAATGTCAAGCTGTTGACATGAAACCTAACCTCACCACAAAAATAATAAGAAGTTTATGTAGCAACACACTGCAGCCTAATGACAATACTTGCTGTCAATGATTTCCCTAGAACTTAGCCATTTGCATTTCCATATGAAAGAAAAATAGACTACGTGTAGCATATTCCCTGCTGTTGACCTAAAAATAAAGAAATATTTAACAAATTTTTCGTGTTTTATTTCTACACCATCTACAATAGAACAACGAATTTTAGCATCTCGTATAGATTAATGTGAGAACCCTATGAATACATTTTTAAAAACGTCATTGAATATATCAGGGGGGGCAAATTACACTATTTGCCCCCCCGATATATTCTATGAGGAGGCAATGGACCCCCTTGCCCCCCCCCCCCCGTTCCTGAGCCCCTGTTTAATAGTATAATTTAATTTAAAGTGTATCAATCATTTTAACATAATAAGGATAAATATTGATAACTGGTTTGTTATATTTATACGTGGTCGTTAATTTAGTTATTATGTTGTTTTTAACTATTTTGAGAATGAAAATGAATAAAACCAACACCAGGCGACACTTTTATAAATTATACCTACGTTACTTCATATTTATGACAAACTATAGACTGTATAGAAATAGCGCACTTGTTAATTAGATGATAATTAATACACACTAAATGTGTCTTTGCAAGTATCTCCAGAAAGCAAAGCTGCGTTTTTACTTCCCGCGTCTAAAAGACGAAAGAAGTATTGTAATCGCCAAACAGTCACCTTTTGATATTTCTCCAGATCTTCACGTTTCAGGGTACCTAGATGACGAAAAACAAGTTTTCCCAATTCCGTCTGTGTTTTTTGTATGATTAACTTGATAAGAGGCTTCCACGAATGGGGCCCCCAATTAATCCACTGCGAATTCCGGTTCAATGGGATTGCCGGGAACTGCCACTTAATAACCCTTGACTTGGGTTCAGTTAGTTGTTGGAGTGAAACAAGACTTAACAAACACGAGTATATTGAGTAACAACGATTACAAACGTCACTGATGGACCGATGGTATTTTACAAAAGCTTCAACTGTTGTGACACGCTTGGATTGGCCACGCGAAAATAGCGAATTGCGCGTAACCGTAACACAAAACAACCTGGAAACGTCTTTACCAGGGAGTTAGAACGACCGCAACCCAGCACAAAGCATAGCTGAACTTGCTTCCTCGAAGTTCTGAATCTAACTAACTCTGAATTTACAACGAGCCGAACTCGCAAATTCATCAAGGAGGGGCAAGCTCAAACACTATTGGCTGAGGCAATCCTGCGTAGCCAATCGGAGCGTCGCACGTAGGAATAAATACTTATTCTAAGAATCTTAATGCTAATCTCTCTCAATGAGGCAATTGAACGAAATCCATAAACCCATGATTCCCAAATATGCTAAGTCGGCTTAAGTTCTAGTAGAAAATGTATCCATCCGCTTAAAAGCCATTAAGGGAAGCTTACAAATTCCTTTCCAACATTAACAGAGGCAAACAAATACGGCAAGATGCAAATTTGGCTTTACCACGACCTTTGAATGAGATAGAACAGTTATGACTTGAATTACATGACACCATCTACAATAGAACAACGAATTTTAGCATCTCGTATAGATTAATGTGAGAACCCTATGAATACATTTTTAAAAACGTCATTGAATATATCAGGGGGGCAAATTACACTATTTGCCCCCCCGATATATTCTATGAGGAGGCAATGGACCCCCTTGCCCCCCCCCCCCCGTTCCTGAGCCCCTGTTTAATAGTATAATTTAATTTAAAGTGTATCAATCATTTTAACATAATAAGGATAAATATTGATAACTGGTTTGTTATATTTATACGTGGTCGTTAATTTAGTTATTATGTTGTTTTTAACTATTTTGAGAATGAAAATGAATAAAACCAACACCAGGCGACACTTTTATAAATTATACCTACGTTACTTCATATTTATGACAAACTATAGACTGTATAGAAATAGCGCACTTGTTAATTAGATGATAATTAATACACACTAAATGTGTCTTTGCAAGTATCTCCAGAAAGCAAAGCTGCGTTTTTACTTCCCGCGTCTAAAAGACGAAAGAAGTATTGTAATCGCCAAACAGTCACCTTTTGATATTTCTCCAGATCTTCACGTTTCAGGGTACCTAGATGACGAAAAACAAGTTTTCCCAATTCCGTCTGTGTTTTTTGTATGATTAACTTGATAAGAGGCTTCCACGAATGGGGCCCCCAATTAATCCACTGCGAATTCCGGTTCAATGGGATTGCCGGGAACTGCCACTTAATAACCCTTGACTTGGGTTCAGTTAGTTGTTGGAGTGAAACAAGACTTAACAAACACGAGTATATTGAGTAACAACGATTACAAACGTCACTGATGGACCGATGGTATTTTACAAAAGCTTCAACTGTTGTGACACGCTTGGATTGGCCACGCGAAAATAGCGAATTGCGCGTAACCGTAACACAAAACAACCTGGAAACGTCTTTACCAGGGAGTTAGAACGACCGCAACCCAGCACAAAGCATAGCTGAACTTGCTTCCTCGAAGTTCTGAATCTAACTAACTCTGAATTTACAACGAGCCGAACTCGCAAATTCATCAAGGAGGGGCAAGCTCAAACACTATTGGCTGAGGCAATCCTGCGTAGCCAATCGGAGCGTCGCACGTAGGAATAAATACTTATTCTAAGAATCTTAATGCTAATCTCTCTCAATGAGGCAATTGAACGAAATCCATAAACCCATGATTCCCAAATATGCTAAGTCGGCTTAAGTTCTAGTAGAAAATGTATCCATCCGCTTAAAAGCCATTAAGGGAAGCTTACAAATTCCTTTCCAACATTAACAGAGGCAAACAAATACGGCAAGATGCAAATTTGGCTTTACCACGACCTTTGAATGAGATAGAACAGTTATGACTTGAATTACATGATTAATTATAATCAAAAAGGTTTTGATGCACGCATCTGTGTGAATCAAACATGCCGCCCCCGAAGTGCCGACTATGGCACGACGTGATTAAATCCCAAAATTAAACTGAAATCTGACACTACCAAATAATCAAATGCATAACAAGAACTAATGACAGATGATAATCCAAGAGCCTTACAGATAACTTACAACTAGCATGAATACAAGCAAAGAAACAACTAAACCTAGCAAACTGTTCAATTAGCGAAAACTACCAACTAAGAGCAAAGTCAATGTTTATTGCCCTTGATCGCAATGATCGTCTTTGGGTAGGATGTACACTTTACGCACCGAGCGTTTCAGGAGATTCCCTCGGGAATCGCGCACCTGCACCACACGCACAACACCATCCGCTCCTGGATATGTGGCCGAGATGATTGCCAGTGGCCAACGGTAGCTTGGAGATGCCTCGTCGTGGACGAGTACCACGTCGCCCACCTGGGGGGCTAGAGACGTGCTGGAGGACTTCCACTTAGGCCGGCGCTGCAGGAGGTGGAGGTAGTCCCAGGACCAACGATCCCAAAACTGCTGGGACAGCCGCTGGACCAGCCCATAGCGGCTAAGACGATTTTCCGGTATGTCCTGGAGTTGGGCTTCCGGAAACGAAGTCAGCTTCCGACCGATCAAGAAGTGGGCAGGAGTAAGGACTTCGGGGAATGAGGCGTCGGTAGGGAGAACACAGAGTGGACGGGAATTTAGTATCGCCTCCACTTGAGTCAGCATGGTGTAATACTCAACGAAAGTTAACTTTGCATTGCAAGATATTCGCCTTAAATAATATTTCAATGACTTTACCCCCGCTTCCCAAATGCCGCCAAAGTGCGGAGAGCGTGCCGGAATAAAATTCCACTTAATGCTATGTTTCGACAATTCCTCCCTTATGCATTGCTCACTAGAGCCTGACAGGATATTTTTTAATTCCGATAGCTGATTTCTGGCGCCGGTGAAACTGGAATAGCGCCAGAAAATTTCAAATTCTGGGACGCGATGGTAAAAAGTGGCCACTATTGGGCGCGACTCTTGTGCTGCTAGCTCACCCGAATCAATTTTAACGGGCTGGGGTTTTAAGTCCGCCTGTGACAAAAACTCTGGCCCGTGCCAACACAAGCGTGAGTTGAGTAACTCCTGGGGTAACATTCCCCTGCTAATTATATAGGACGGGTTGCAATTTGTACGCACGTGAAACCATGCTTCCCTATTGCTTAGTTCGTGAATCTCGGACACCCGGTTCGCGACGAACGCCTTCCAATTACTCGCATCCTTATTTATCCAGTGCAGAGTTATGGTGGAGTCCGACCAATAGTACACGCGGTCAAATTTAAATGCGGAGGAATCGAGTATAGTTTTAATCAAACGAGCCAATAGTAAGGCTGCGCAAAGCTCCAGACGAGGCAAGGATATTGTTTTTAATGCAGCGACCCTTGACTTAGCACAAAGCAAATTGGTGGTGACCTTACCGCGCGCGTCAACGCAACGTATATACACGGCGCACCCATAGGCTACAGAACTCGCGTCCGCAAATCCGTGGAGATCTATCGAATTTATGTCATCGCAAATTACCCGTCTCGGAATTGCCAACGAGCCCAAAGCGCGTAATGAAGAATGGAGTTCGTCGTATCTGGAGCGCATCTCCATGGGCACCGTTTCGTCCCATGACAACTTCAACTGCCAAAGCCGTTGCACGAGAAGTTTCAAAGTTAGAACGCTTGGACCAAGTGGTCCCAAAGGATCGAATACTTGAGCCATACTAGAGAGTATAGCCCGCTTGGTAACTGATTTGCAACAGCTAGGGTTCACTCTGTAACTTAGCACGTCCCGCCGAGTATCCCAAAAAATGCCGAGAGTTTTCTCCGTGGCGTCTTCCGTCAAAGAAATGGGCTCTACGCTGCCGCGATCCACACCAATGGCGCTAGCTACTTCACTGTCGTTGGATGCCCACTTTCGCAATTCAAACCCGTACCCCGACAAAGCGCTACTAATTTCGAATTGCGTTTTTATGGCTTCCGCCCTATTTTCAAAACCAGTCAGTAGGTCATCTACATAAAAATCCCGGCTAATTCTTAATGAGGCCCCTGGAAGCGATGCTTCGATTTCCTGGGCGATTTGTATCAAGCACCTAGTTGCTAGGTACGAGGCTGATTTAGTACCGTAGGTGACCGTTAATAATTTGAAGCATTTTACCGCTGAGGTTTTCCGGTCACGCCATAAAATTAATTGGTATTGCGTCTGCGAGGGGTCCACGAGGATTTGCCTATACATTTTGGCGCAATCTGCTTTCAGCACGTACTTGAATTGCCTAAAGCGACAAAGAATTGCAAACAGCGACCGCTGGACCACTGGGCCCTTATGTTGAAGGTCGTTAAGCGATACTCCGGAGGAGGACGCACAACTGCCGTCAAAAACAACGCGATGTTTGGTCGTTGAACTGTCCTCCTTTATGACTGGCAAATGTGGCAAATAAAACCGAGGATGAGGAAGGCTCGCTTCGTCGTCCACCTTGCTCAAGTGACCAAGCGACTCGTATTCTTTGAGAAATGCGGAATACGCGGTTTTCAACTCGGGATTTTTTGACAATTTGTTTTCTAATGAATAGAAACGCTTTAATGCTATACCGCGCGAGTCTCCCAGCGATGGAGCATCTTTCCTGAAAGGTATGCTCACGATGAACCTACGCGGCTCCGACGACGCCCGTTTCGTAGTCGATTGAAAATGGTCTTCGCAAAATTTGTCATCAGCAGAGAGTCGGCCCGATGAACCGTAAGCCCCCTCGATTTCCCAAAATCTCTGAATGCCGTGCTCGATGCCGGCTACACTTAAATGAACTCTATTTGAAAGAATGAGCGCTCGATTTTCGACATTCATGTTTCCGCCTAAAACCCAACCAAAAAGAGTTTTTGTTAAGAATGGCTTCTCTGGGCCCAATTTCACCTGTCCCTGACAGAGCACTTGCCAAAAGACATTCGCGCCTAATAAAAGATCAATCTTTCCCGGTGTATTACAATCTGAATCGGCTAGCACAATGTTTGGTGGGATCTTCAAATCCCTCAACGAGAAAGAAAGGGCCGGCAGAGGGTCCGTAATTTTGTCTAGCACAATACAGCTCAAAATGTCCTCGTATTTCCCGTTGCGGGAGCGGATTCGAACGTTTGCTCTGAATTCAGCGTTCAGAGCCCTGGCACCAACACCCGACAGTGAGGTGACATTGCCTCGTTTCTCAATTTTCAAATTTTGACACAAGTCGGCGCTAACTAAGTTAAGTTGGGATCCGGGGTCCAAAAGAGCTTTTACCCGGGAAAATGACCCGGAGGATCCTTCTACGAATACGCTAACCGTGGACAATAAAACTTGCGCTGGCGCCGCGATTGCAGGACGGCTACAGGCTGCTGAAACGGATGCGACGGGTGCCTCGCTCGGGGCGACGGCCCCGACCTCCCGTGCGTCGCTGCTGGTTTCTGGCGGTCCAGGACGCGGCGACGAAGTATTTTCGTGCGCGTCGCGCTTTGGACGCAAACACAGTAAAGTATGGTGCTTTTTTCTGCATACGCGACATCTCGACGATGTGCATTTTACCACGAAATGTCCGGGCTTGAGACAATTGTTGCATAATTTCAAACGACGCGCCTCTTCGATACGAGCGTTAACCGACAATTTTGAAAAAGATTCGCAAGCGCTAATCGAATGATTACTATTTTTGCAAAAATCACAAGAGTGATTACCTTGCTCTCTGTCTACATGAGCGCGTGCATGACTTTTTTGCTCGGATCCCTGATTTCCCAAACTCGAACCTATTTTCGCAGCTTCCAGCGAACCTAATAAGTGACTTTTGCTCTCTAAAAAATCTAACAACTCTCGCAAAGTAGGAAATTGTCCGGCATGTTTGCATAATTCCCAGTCAGTCTGCATTGCTGAGCCGAGCTTCGAAACTATGATATGTATTAGTATGGTGTCGACTGTGGGTTCCCCGTACGCCTTTAAAATTTCCAAAATTCTAACTACACTATCGAGCAGCCTTTGAACAGACGAATGTGAATCCTTTTTTACGCTCTCTAAACTGAATAACGCATTTATGTTTGATTTTACTATCAGCTTCTTATTTTCAAATCGCTTGACTAGAATGTCCCAAGCAATGGTATAGTTATCGTTGGTAACTTTTAACGACGAGATTGAACTAGCAGCTTCTCCCTTAAGGGAAGAAATCAAATAGTAAAATTTCTGAACGTTGGTCAAATTAACGTTGTTATGAATAAGCGACGTAAAGGAGTCATGAAATTGAACCCAATTCTCGAATTTCCCCGAAAAGGAAGGCAAATCTAAGGGTGGTAATCTTAATCCAGCGAGCTCTCCTGAAGGGCCACTTTGCAAAGAATTTTGACCTAGATTAGGTTTTATACCCGGACTGATCTTATTTTTTGATAAGAATTCCTTGACTGTGCTACCAATCTCGCTAAAATGAGTCATAAAAGAGTCGAATTCATTGAAAAGTTCATCAAAGTGTTCAGCGTCGGCCTCCATTAGGCCCTCCATTGACTTCTCATACTCATCCAACAAATTTTGGAAACAACTAAACTCTTCTGACAAGTTGCCGCCCTCGTGAGCCTTCACGGGGCTGGACGAAGAAATTCTATGAAATAGAGTTTTGAAACGATCTACTTTGGCTTTTATGAATTTGCAACGAGTGGTTAAAGCGCGAGTTTCCGACATGACCGCTGCTGTCGAACGAGTTTCCACCATGACTGACACAAGCAAAAAACAACACTAAACGAAGGTGTAATGGAAAAGGACTTACTTTTGATTTGAGAACGCAGTAACTTCTTGACGAACAGAAAACCAACCCGCTGCCGATCGCTGCCGCTTGACGTGGGACCTGGACTCGGTGTAAGCTCTCGATGGTTGAATTTCCTGGTGTTGGGGAAGCTTCTTGACGCTCTCCGACGAAACGATGTTGGAGCAATTGCATCCACCAGCTACTGGAAACTTGTACACTCGTGTTTTTTAGCTTCTTCCAAATCCGGCTCGAAGGACAAATGTTTTTTGTACGATCAACTTGATAAGAGGCTTCCACGAATGGGGCCCCCAGTTAATCCGCTGCGAATTCCGGTTCAATGGGACTGCCGGGAACTGCCACTTAATAACCCTTGACTTGGGTTCAGTTAGTTGTTGGAGTGAAACAAGACTTAACAAACACGAGTATATTGAGTAACAGCGATTACAAACGTCACTGATGGACCGATGGTATTTTACAAAAGCTTCAACTGTTGTGACACGCTTGGATTGGCCACGCGAAAATAGCGAATTGCGCGTAACCGTAACACAAAACAACCTGGAAACGTCTTTACCAGGGAGTTAGAACGACCGCAACCCAGCACAAAGCATAGCTGAACTTGCTTCCTCGAAATTCTGTATCTAACTAACTCTGAATTTACAACGAGCCGAGCTCGCAAATTCATCAAGGAGGGGCAAGCTCAAACACTATTGGCTGAGGCGATCCTGCGTAGCCAATCGGAGCGTCGCACGTAGGAATAAATACTTATTCTAAGAATCTTAATGCTAAGCTCTCTCAATGAGGCAATTGAACGAAATCCATAAACCCATGATTCCCAAATATGCTAAGTCGGCTTAAGTTCTAGTAGAAAATGTATCCATCCGCTTAAAAGCCATTAAGGGAAGCTTACAAATTCCTTTCCAACATTAACAGAGGCAAACAAATACGGCAAGATGCAAATTTGGCTTTACCACGACCTTTGAATGAGATAGAACAGTTATGACTTGAATTACATGATTAATTATAATCAAAAAGGTTTTGATGCACGCATCTGTGTGAATCAAACAAAAGCTTTCGTTTGATTTGAATAGGTTGCAACCCGACACCTTTTGCAGCTGTTAATAATGCGGCGGGATATAATAAATATCCCGGCGCATAACATAACGAGAGGCGAAAACTATATTAGATTTATGACAGGGGTCTTAGGCGAATTTGGGGAACAACTAGCCCAAACCGCCACTAATTTACTTTTATTAGGTTGCGATTTCAACCAAAGGAACACGCGTTGAGGGCAGTTCGAATAAGCCGTGGGAAACCCCAATTTAAAACTTCATTGAAAAATGATAAAACCGTTGTGGATTTTAAAAGTGCAACTACCAATTAACGCTGCGCCTCTTTGGCAACGAAATTTAGATTTTTTGTCATTGGCTGGACACTTCGCTACCCGGAATGGAGGGATTTTCGTAAGTTGTATAAAACGCATCTGAATAGGACTGCAGAGAAGAAGAAAGCCAACTCTGGTGCATGTCTACACGTAATACGGAGAACTACTACAACAGTTTGTTACTTATTTAACTCTTACATCACTAGGTACAGCGCAGCCCGACATTGCATGGTTTTCTCCTATTAGTACGGTGGCGTGAGTACCAATTCTTTGTCTCTCTCTTACTTCACTTAACACTGCCCGACACCGCACCGCAATAACCAGACTCAGACTGGCAGCCAGCCTTTCTTGCCGCTAGGCGAGCTACCAACAAACGCCCATGCCATACTTTCCTTCTATCCCCAATCCTCTAATAATATATTCGTGCGTTTTGGCTTCTCTTGATTTTTGTAAGTATTTTAGCTTGCTTCTTGTCTTGAAAGTATTATTCACACCCTTTGTCAAGCCATAGTTTCCATTTATCTACCAGTAAATTATCAGGTCCCGGGTGGTGTAGCTTAAACAAACGTCCACGTACGATAAGTCGAGTTAAGCAACGCTCTTTCTGGTCAGAACTTGGATGGGACTTTCACGGCTGCTTCTCTCGGCGCCTCGTGGTACAGCTGCCATGGAAATTGTTGGTCCCGGATGTCATAATAACATCATGACAGTCGTTAGTGGGGTTGGAAGTCCCCACAATATGTACAGCGACGCCTATAATTGGCCTAACGGCTGTTGGCTGAGTACGAATAAAAAAATCCTTTCTGGGCCGTTGGGCTATTGATTTTCCTTTGACATTTCATTCTTTTAACACGCTTTTAGGTTATCACAGTTTCACCTAGCTTTTATTCACTGTCTTTTAATGTTTGTAGATCCCAAATTTAAATAACGTCATTTATTGTTTTATTTTTTATTTTAACAAATTATTTTGTAACGAAAGCTTGAAAATTATTCGTTGTTTTACCTTGATTGAGAAACGGTTCAGTTAAGAATTCTTGAAGCATTATTGAAAAATGCTTTCATAATAAAACTTCAAGGTTACGTGTTACTGCAATTTTTCATTGGAAATACTTTTTGGGTGCTTACAAGAATTTTTATTAATCTAAACTGATTGCAATCTGAGTTAGATAAAATATTTTATCGCTCTTACTGCATAGCAAACAACTGACAAAATAAAAGAGACAATGGATAATGGTAAGAACATGATATATATGGCGACGGTCCCCTTTTTTATGCAGTGGAAAATTTGCTAGCTCTATTTAGTCAGCTAGCATTCTTTTACCTAATATGTATGATTACTATATTTCCATCGAGTAGAACTCTCTATCAATTGAGATCCTCTCTACCTTATTAGTTGAGTGTAGTCATTAGATCTTCACTTTATTAGTTCTTATGAAGTTTACGACCTCTTTTACTTTCTTCAAGCTTCAATGGTGTTTCTTTATTATTTTATTACTTTTATCGAACGGTATTACGTTCAACGTTTGGTCTCTAACGACCTGGCGACATCTTCTTCGTCTCTATTTATCATTTTGTTATTCTTGCCTCCCATATATCTATATACTTTTGGTTACCTTATTTTCCTTGTATCCTCAATCTGATTATAAAATATACGTGCGTTTTAGCTTCTTTTGATTTTCGTAAGTATTCTAGCTTAGTTCCTTTCTTCCAAGCATTGTTCATATCCTTTTCTAGCCATAGTTTCCATATTCTACCGGTAAATTCTTTCTGGGTCGTTGGGCTACTAATTTTTGTTTGGTTTTTCACTTTTAGCACCCTTTTATGTTACCGCAGTTTTTCTCAGCTCTTATTCACTGGCTTTTAATGATTGTAGATCTCAAATTCAAATGACTTTGTTTTTTTAAATTGTACATACAACTATACAACTAAAACAGCGTTTCGCTAAACATTCTTTAACAAATGATTTTGTAATGAAAGCTCGAAAATTATTCGTTACGGTTTTATGTTGCTTGTGAAGCTGTTCGGTTGTGAAGTTCTTGAAGAATTATTTCATAATAAAACTTGAGTGTTACGTATTACTACGTTTTTCAATGTAGTTCAATGCACATAAAGTCGTCCGTTATTCAATATCGACGATAAACTATTATATTTCCGTCAATGATGATAATGTTATTTCATAGCTGTTTGATGAGTCGTTTTGAATGGCTCGGCCTCGGCAAGGACAAATTCATTTCTGTGTAATAACTATTTCACATAGGTATAAGTAAGTTATGCTAAATCGAAATACTAGGTACACTAATTTTGTATGAAATTATCTAGTCTTTGCACTTTCAGTGGCTTAATTGGCGTCGTCTGAATAAATCGACCTAGGTACGTATTTAACAGAAGTCTCATTTGTCATTGGGGTCCATTAACCAACATTATCGGCTGAATTATTGCAACCCTGAAGTGCAAAATATAGACCATTTTTGCAGCACTGGAGGATACAAGTTCATTTTATTGACCTTAAATGGTCAAACAAGGTCTCTTGCATGCTTTGAAATAAACACGAAGGGAACCTGTGATCCTGTATCACTCACTATTCATTCAATCCATCAGTTTGCGTCGTATTTAAATATTATCCGAAACAACATTCCAATTATCTGAGCCATGCACTTACAGAGTTAGGAAATTACGCTATTAGTACTAATCATTGTGATTAATATTATCAATTAATTCGTCATAATTACAGCTGTTTCTTTTGATACAGCCACTTGACCTTGTCCCCCGCTACTAGAAGTGATACGTTTTATCATTTTCTTAAAATAAATTGATTTGAATACGCTTAATAACGTTTTGCAACGACCCATGAAATATGCATAAACAACGCTGGGGAATTATTAGAATTGCTAATGGCTTTTCCAGTTATACAAAAGCTGACGACACGACAGTAACACTTAAAAAAAGCATTTGCAATTTGACGTCTTCCTACGTTAACATTAGTAAACTAAGCTAGAAGTCACGATATGCATGTTAAATCATAAACAATTAACTTACTATCTAACGTCTTCCTGTGCTAAATTTGGTTCGCTTAAAATTAAGATTGATAGCAATACCGCAACAGGAAGTTTTTGAATAGATTTGTTTGTCACAAGCACGCCAATTACGACGGAGGTTTGGAATAAAATTTTCCGTTGGTTGCACAATTGATTCCTAAAACTATATCCAACCAGTTAGTGCTTCCTGAAATAGCCAACATAGGAATTAAACGAATTTGATGTTATAACAAGCAGGACTAAATAATGGGCAAATCGGAAACGGTTCAACTAATTTAAAGTAACAGAATTTATTAATATAAATTCAGAAAAACCGCCAAAAAGTTTCGAATACTGCTGGAAAACGCAGATAAGGACGTCAAGGACGCAAAACGTCAAATAGTCGCAATATAAATTGCTCTTATAATAACGTCAATTTTTATCGCTGCATCATGACAAATCGATAGCTATTTACCAGTCTGAAACTTTTATGGCTTATCTATATCTACCTTCGTATTAGCACATACAACGTGTTATTCGAAAATCATAAACCTTCAAATAATCATCATAATGGGCAACGTTTGTACTATTTGCGTTAAATTAGCCGTCATATTACAATGGCCCTGTTTACGGTCCCATTAAACGCTTATAGCAAATATTTACTTAACCGGCGCTCGCATATTTAGATACTTTATATTTATTGCATCTAGTTTTGCTAAAATGTGAACTAATATTAAACGGGTTAAGTAAATAAGGTGAGGCTTTTATTTCAATTGTTTAATACTGATTGTTTGTTTTACAATCCAGTTCTAACTCTAATTGCTGTTTACGTTGTGATATATTTAACAATAGCTTGAAAATGAAAACACAAACGTCCATGCGAACCAAAATACATGGAATTAACTATTGTATGGTTAAATATGGAGTTAGTAAACGATTCTAAATGTATTGTTTACTACATACAACAACAATAACAAATAGCAGTGATATACAGGGTGTTCAGTAAAGAATGGGCCAAACTTTAGATATAGTTCATTTCGACAAAAATAAGCTGATTTAACCCAACTTACCTTAGTTCAAAAGTTAGTACTAACGGAGCTACAGCGTGTCAAAGTTGAAAAAAATAAATCACATTTTTTTAATATCTTTCGATCACTTCCAGCTAATTTCACGAAATTTCGTATCCGGGGATTTTTTGGCATGAAATTTCAAATTGATCAACGATTCAGTTGTATCTTCTAGAGGGCGCCACAAGCGACCATTAGGACACCGTTAAACCGCTGCAACTTTTTTGTGTCACGGTGTATGTCATTTTCGACGGGAAAAATCTTTTTCCCTATCTTTTTTGCTTAAAAAGGGTATATCTTATTGAACTCGCTAGAAGTAATAGTTTCGCAGAAAAAGGCATCTAAAACTGATCATGTGTAAAATTATCGGAAAGAAAACTCAGATTATTGAGTAAATAAAGGGTGTTTTTTTCAGAGTGAGAGAACTTTAAATTGAAATAAAACACAGAAAAATGTTTTTAATATCCATGAAATTGGCTCTATTTGAAAGATAATTTTATGGCATTTATGTTTGAATATGATTTCGGGCATGTGACCGTCGCGGCTGGCGTGTACATGACGTAATCTGGAGGTCCAATTTTCACACACTCTTCGCAGTAAATCAGGCTGTATTTCGGCAATAACGCCTCGAATGTTGGCTTCCAAGTGCTCAATTGTTTCCGGTTTATCGACTTAGACATGCGACTTTACATATCCTCAAAGAAAATTATCTAACGGCGTCAAATCGCACGAAAGAGGGGGCCAGTTAACAGACCCATTTCGTGGATCCATTTTGTGGATCTGTTAATTGGCCACCTCTTTCGTGCGTGTGCGACAGAGACGTCGAAACATCATCAATGATACATTTCAGCACTTTCGCAGAAATGTTATGACTTCCAAGTGACTTTGTATTCTTTAAACATTCAACTATGCTTTTTACATCTCTTGGTTCTATAGCAGTTAAGAAAAACAAGTCATTATTCTTTTGGATGTTTTTAAGCATTTGGATTTGGCGAATGTCATTCATACTATCTTTTTCTGAAAGTTGACGGTAATTTAATACAAAAATTGTTGAAATTATCGGAAGAAATATTACCTGACAATTTATTTTCAGTATTTACATGTTTGCTAATGGACTCGTTAGCTCTTTTCCAGATATCTCTAGGCTGATTATCTGCATTTTCAATTTTTTCCTGTCCAGTGTATAGGTAGTATTTAATAGGTTAAGTAAAGATTTTTTTATAATTTTGTTATTAGGTTGAAGAATTATTTTTATTATAGAAATTAAAACCAATTGAAAATGCTAAGCCTAGCATTAACAAACTTCTTTTTGCTTAATTTGTTTTTTAATTTATCGCCATTTTGACCATGCTCCTTACGAGTTTTTCATGTACCCGAATCTGAAATCAAAAGTTAAAAATTCCGAAAAAGCTAGCAACACATCGGACAAACAATAAATTAACGAATTCAGTTACGGCTACGTTTTACGGAGTGCGTGAAAATTATAATAATCCTCATGCCAAAATATAAGTTACAAATACACTAAATTTAGAAACAAAATCGGCAGAAATTCTCTAAAACCTAAAAACCATGTCGCTGCCTATGAACTAGTTTTAGACATATTTGACCTCGTTAGTAGTAATTATGTGTTTTTATACGTACAAAATTATTGTTTTATTCTTGCAATCTCTTCGTAATCTTCAAATTCTCTAATGTTATGAATATTAAAGCAAAAGAAGCCGATATACCAAACGGTAATTTTGTTTAAATTAGCTAATAAGTAAGTACATTTAAATTGAAATGAAAATTCCAGCGATTTCTCTTTCAAAATAAGAGAATTTTAATGGCGGAATTGGAGCCAATAGACTTTCTAATTGAACGAAATATCAGTATCATCCTCTTTGTCATAAATTAAGACATTAAAGAGCGCAACCTTCCCGCTCTATCAAATCATTTCTTGCTATAAAAGCATACTTTGTAAGCTGTTTGATTGCTTTCTAATAGCTGGTCGATACGTAAAATTGAATACTTTCATCTTCATTCTAATATTTCTGAGCAATAAAGATATGACTTTATTCTTAACTGAATTATGGTTTGAAAATGCAATTACTTTTTATTCCAGTATCGATGTGTTTTTAAATTTTATTGCAAGTTGGGAGTAAGTGCGCAATCCTTAAGCAGCGTTTTCCTCCACATTCGCCAGTCACTGACGACCACGACTGAGTAGCCGCGACCAATTGTTGAGACATCTACAATGCATTTAAGCGGGTCTGTTTTCCTAGCTGCTACTAATTCGTTGCTACCAAAATCCGTTCGCCGGTCGCCAGTTCGCAGTCGCTTGACATGTTTTTGAGCAGACAAGCGACTTATTCGTCGACGAATTTGAATATTTTTGCATCGCGTTTGTGAAGTATTGTTTTTAAATGATACATTTTTACTTGGTGAAGTCAGAAAAATATAACTATAAAACTAGCAACATTAAAATTAATGTTTTTCTATTAATATTCATTTTATAAACTGTAGCTAGTCGCGAGCGAAGAGCAGTAAACCGCTGCGGGAGGAAAACAGGCAGACATCCTGACGAATTAGTCGTGGCTACTTAGTCGCAGTCGTCAGCGACTGGCGAATGTGGAGGAAAACCCTGCTTTTACATAAACCTACTGACGTTGAGTGACTCTCAAATTTAAGTTGTATCTCAATTAATGCGCATCACATCAAGATAAAATATTATTTAATACTTACAATACAAATATAATAGTTTTCTTGCAGATAGAAAATGCCCGTTAATGATTGCATGAAATGGAAATACATACTTAAAATACGCACTTCCAGACGCCAGATAGTATTTTGATTTTTATTTGTTTACGCGAACTGATTTTACATATTAAACAACATAAAATATTTGTTTTATTTACAATGTGCAGGACTATTATAAAAGTGTTTGACGATGGCGGCTAAGGAAACAAGATCAGTATCTAAGACACGCTTGTCACTTTTCTAAAAGTGAAAATATGGATGTGGGTCCGGGCGTGTTCCCCGGGGAAAATTATTTCAATATAATTCTTAAAACTGGCACTTTTAGGTACCCTGAACTCCTGGATATAAGAGATAAAATTAGAAACATGTGTAAAATACCAACACACTTCGGGGGCCTATATAATACACCCTGCTAAAGAGGAACGTTAAAATAAATTTTTTGTCATTTTTCTGGATGCTGGAGAATAGTATTAAAGTGATTTGAAGATATGTTCTACCATTACAAGATTTATTTATGAACCATTTTTTAAATTTTACGCAAAAAATATGAGTGTGACGAAATAAAAAAGTGTTTTAAATAAATCTCGCTTCCTAGTATCGAGAGATCCAAAAAAAAACTGTTCCTCAGCGGGCTGTGGAAATTCAACGTACGAATAATATGTTGGTGACACTGTACGTCAATGTCAAATTCGAGGTTATCAGGTTAGGTTCCGTCAGTTTTGACATAAAATGACGCAAATCCTAACCTGCTAACCTCGAATTTGACATTGAAGTACAGTGTCACCAACATATTATTCATATGTTGAATTTCCACAGCCAGCTGAGGAACAGTTTTTTTTGGATCTCTCGATACATCTTATATTATAAGAGCCGATGCCGCCGGTCGCCGGCCGTCCAGACGTAAGCAGGCGCGCGCACACGCTGCATGAACGGCCTGCATACTAGCAAGTGGCGCGCGCGCACAAATGGCGAGACCGCATTTGTATTGTTAACGCTGGCAAGGCCGGACGTCGGCTGGCCACCAGCCTAAGCAAGCATTTTTATTGTTAACCGTTTCTTTACGCTGGCAGGGCCAGACGTAGGCTGGCCACGAGTTCTAGTATTTCTGTATAATCAAATTTTTTTCCCTTACAAAATTTGAATACAACCATGGTCTTTAAAAGATTTCAAAGAAAAACTTTATGTGCATTTTTTTGTGTTTTCTCTATGATTACCGGCAGTTTTTTCGATCACTAATTGAATTAAACCTGATGGATACTAAAAGTATTATAAATCAATGACGTAAGAGCAAATGTAATTTTAGTAATACATTGTTACATGCAAGGACTTAAAATATGTATAAAACATCGGTTTTAATTAATACTTTTATTTATTATTACAAAAGCATTATGGAAGGTACATAATAGTTATGTACCAAGGGCATTATGAAGATGTTTATGCCCGAGGGTGTAAACATCAAGTAATGCCCGTGTTGCATGCAAAACTACTAGTGTTTCTTAATAACCTAAATAATGGATTAGAAAGCTTATATTGGGTGATCAACTATTGCTGTGAATGCATCGACGCATCGAGGTACGTGATTGGTCGGAAATTCGAGACTTGTCATTTCTGACCATTCACGTACCATAGTTATTATGGGTATTATCTACCCCATAATATGCCTTGTATCCCAGTTATTAAGAAACAATAATGTACTAGTAAGACATAAACTAACACTTTGTTAGCTTTAAACGATTCATTATAACAATGACTACGTGGATAGAATTTCCGGCCGGACTAACTCAAGGAGACGGTGTGCAGTTCTTTAAGTACTAACAGTAAAATTTAAAAAAAGCCAAAATGAGCGACAAATAATCTTTTCATTAGCGACAAGTGTATCTAGGCATTCAACTGAGAATTTAACAAACTCCAGTAGCATAATCATTCTGAAAAAAGCTCAAGACAGGCACAGGTAGCAGTAACAGTAACAAAACCACAATGCTAGTATCACAGAATAATAATCACGAATTCAATATCATATTGTACAAAGTACAGGTGACTATTTGCTAAACATAGGTTAACGTAGAATAATACAACTATGCCAAAACTTAAGGTGCACCCCAGAACATATAAATCTACTGGCCAGTAAGTTAACATATACAACAATTTAAAAAGTAGACAAATAAATTACCCTAAACACTACAACAATTTAAAAAGATGTAACGGAGATTACTCTATGCTCCGAGAATGGAAAATCGTTAAGTGCACTACATATGCTTGGTTCGTGAAGCGAACGTCAGATTGGCGGCGAACTCCAAAGCAACATCTACGAGTGCCCATTAGGTAGGCAGCAAACAAATGGAGTACTTAACGCAGCGCATCACTAGCTACAGCATTCAATTGGTTTTAAAGCAAGGAAACAAAAAGTAATTGCTACCTGCAATTCCTTTCGTCGAGCCGCCTTAAGCCCACTCGAAGCTGGCACGGCGCGTTGGAGGTTATGCCCTACATAGAACACAGAAGGCTGGATACAGCAGGAACCTTCACAGTCAACACAGGTCCGAGGTCATGAGCCACAATGCGGGTCAGCGAAAACGGTCCGGAACGACACGGGTGGGTTAAAATTTGGGGCTCCAACTGCAGCTGAAGAACATGCCGAACATAGGATGACAAGCATCTTAAACACTGTACGAAGAATTAAACGATTTACCCAGTAAAACGGGCACGTGCGAGAAGTAAAACCAGCGTGTTCCTAACATCAGTCAAAAATTTTACGCGAAAAAGAACTTCTCGTCAAATTGCCAAGCAGTAATATTCCGCCTTTATCAGCGAGGGCAAATTCTACCAAAACGAAGACCGCTCGCCCCCCAGGAACTTGGACAATTATTGGGACGCTAATAAAGCCACAAAGGAAAACGGATAAAACAAAAGCCACCATTATCGCATTCCGTACCGATAACCAAAATGCAGGCGCGCAGAGAACTGCAAAATTCTAGAAGCGCAATTTAAACGTAACAAATTATAAAATATTTGAAAATATTTTTGATGAAAATTACAAACAATTTGTTTCTCCAACTTTACTTTTTGTAACTGCGTACTCTAAAGTTCAAAATCGGGATATTTAGCGTCCCGACAGCCATTGCGTCGGATGGTAACTCTGGTCTAAGATTAGTTCATATATTTATAATCAATTCGCTCGTCAAATCAAGTGGTCTTTATTAAAATAGTTTTTATCTACGACCACTACTAAGGCCTTTTAGCGCTAGCTTGTTTTACTAAAAGTGACGTTTTATAGTTTAGCGTGGTTAAAGAAATCAGCTGTTTACTTTAAGCGTGGTATAAAGTGAAGTGAGGTTATAAAACTACAATTTCGAACTGGAAGTGAATTTGTAAAGTTATTCTAGTTACTTCTTGCGTTACAGGTAAAGTGTTTTTGAAATAATTAAAGCGTTATGTAATGAATACAGTCAGATCTGTAGTATTAATAATTACCTTTCGTAAGGGACCTCGGTAGGCGAGCGGCGATTGCCGTTGCAGCCGAGGTCACAGTGAAAGTCGTGATCGTTCGGGCCGGAGCGGTTGAGAGTTCAACTCCCGGCACGGGCGGTCTAGATTTTCACTTAATTAAGGCTTAGGTTTAAGTGACGCCCGCGCCCCCTGAAGTAATGCGAGAGCGGTTCCGGGGGGCAACGGTAGTCGGTAGGAGAAAATAATAAAAAATTACCTTTCGTAACTCACCTTGACAGAACTGGCTGCGCAAACATTCGCCCGCGCGCCAAGGCCTACTGTTATGCAACAAGTGCTAAAAGTTGACGTTTATGCACGAGACATGTTATGAAACTCAGCCTTCGGCTTCGTTGCATAATTTTCATGTCTCGTGCATAAACGTCAACTTTTAGCACTTGTTGCATAAATAGATATTATGATCTATCTAAATCGATTATAAAAATATGAGTTTGTATTCTAAAAATTGCTGATCTCATAAATAAAGTGTATTCCGTTCCAAAAAAACAAATGAAGACTAGAAATTGAATGAGACAAGAGGCTCTTGTAAAAGAAACTCCTAAACATATAAGGTTGTAGTATAAACTGTAGGTATTTTTTATTCACGCTTGGAACATAATGAAAATGGAACGATGTAACGTGTATAACAACGTTGTTTGGCTTTGAAATTTGAATATTTGGAAAAGCTTGAAATGTAGGAAAACAGTGAGTAGTTCATATTTCTTGACAAAAGTCAGTTAACTTTCTATTCTTTGTAAATACCTAATCAAATTTATAAACTAATAAAAAATAATCTGAAAATTTAAGTTTCACAGCAAAGGTTTTATTCATAATAAATTATCAAAATTATTTGCGAATTCACATGTCATTTTCGATGCTTTCGGAGACTCCACCAATTTTGTACCTCTTATCTTTATTTAAAAATATATATTTTCAAGTTCCTGTTACCTACTAATAAGCATTGTTGTATGTCTCTATATTTTCTATTTAAATTGGAATTCATTCACCACATTTCTAATACAAAAGTAATCTTTTCAATTATTCTAATATCGCTATGTTTACCGCAGTTACTAACAAAATGAGGCAGCATAACCAAACTATAGAAAACGTGGATGACGCAATGGTTTGTGAGCCCGTAGAAAATTCCCCAACCCCAAGATCCACCAAACCAACAAAAAGTTGTCAACAGTGAACATTAAATAGGAATAAATATACATGGATTTTTGATCTAAATCAGATATTTAGTACTATATATGCATATATAATAATAATAATGGTGAGGCACTAACACCCCATGAAGGAGCTTAGCCTAAATCGCTTAAATACATTTTATTGAAGACTAATTTATTGTTTATATAAACTGAGGCGTTGAATTTACTCAGAAAAAATACAATTAATTCACAATTTCTCAATATTTAAATTAGAATCTAACGAAAGTGTTAATATTTAGCTCTATAGTTTTGCGTATATATTATCAGCTATAATATGCAGTGTGTCTGACGACATGACCAACAGGGAAACGCCAATAGTACATATATGGAGCTAGAACCAACGTGGCACCTTTTTTGAAAAGAATAAAAAGCCATTAATGTTTATTATTAATAAAAAAAAATTTTATCATCAAGGGAAAATAAAGCGTCAATTATAATATAAAAATGAAATATTAACAAATAAGAGAAGTGAAGTATTAACTAAAGAAGATAATTGGTATGTGGTAAAACCTAATGGATAGCAGAATTGTTATAGTATACAAGTGAATGATTGAGGAGTCATATTGGGACAGTTTTATTTAGAAGAATACGTTTGACATATAACATAAATCAAAATCGGATTACGTCAATTTATGTGTTGTTGAGTGGAGCTTCCAAAAAGGGTGTCATCGGAGAAAGAAGGTGCTTTCCAGGAAGTAGTCACTGTAGCAGGTGGATGTCCAGGATTGTTCTGTTGGCTAGTTGCTGTCAAGATTTGGTAATTTGCTAATATTGGACGACGATCGGGACTGGTGGTCTGTCTGTGAGTAGTGCATTGCAAGGAAGCTGTTTAAAAGGGTCGAGTTGCAGATCAAAAAATAGGTTGCTGTCTTGAACGTTGCGTGAGGAAAATATTCAAGGTGGGTAATTTCTTATCAAATCCTAACTGGAAAATAAATAAAGACATTAAAAAGGTGAAAATAATTAAGAGACAAGAACTTACTGTGTTATTTAATATTTAATTGTGTACCGTCCAAAAGATTGGGCATTTGTCATTAGAATTCTAAAGCTGTTTTGACATTTGGTTGACATACGTTGTGACATATTAGACAAATCACATTGGAAATATTTGAAAATCAATTTTTCAGAAACAAGTAACTAGATAAAAGAATCCACCCCTGTACAATTGTCAGGAGCTATTTCAAATACTAATTATTGACATTATTATACAAAAGAGGGCAATTTATAAATTAAAATACTTAATTAAAATCAATATTTGAAAGTACTGCACATTTAAAGGCAAAGCTGTAGTGTAGCTAGTGCAGTATATGTACCTATATTAGCAAATTTGAGACTAGATGGAATGGGTACCGATCAAGTCTATTACTATGAAAATTGGCAATAATATCTTAATCGCGTGTAGTAGAACATGTACTACCCCGCACAAATAAAAATTAAAAAAAAAGAGAAACACACAACACCATGTGTTCCTGCACGAGTTATTTGAACTAAAATGTACAAGGCAGAGGAAGTGCAGCAACACGTAGATGTAATAATATGCCTGAACCACATAGTAATGGTAAACATTAAAAGGCAGATACTATGGATATTGAACTTTTAAGTCAAAAGGAAAAATATATTCCTATATAAACCTACTCGTTCTAAGGCAGAAAATGTGAATCACGCTGATAAAATAAATTTTAAAAATATATTTATAGTCTATTGCAAATCATTGTAGCCACTGTTATTATCGTTTTCATTGATAACGGAGCGTCATGTTTTTATGCATAACGCTTTTATTTTATAATTATTAACGTCATATCGAAACATACTAGGTATACTTTACTCAAGTGGAAATACAAAAATTACTTGGTCAGTGCTAATGTCACATGTAGCAATTTACTCCGAAGTGCAGGGAGGGATATTTTTTTCACTTATACCAATTCTGAAATTTTACAGCCTGAAGTTTTGTGACCATAAGAGTTTGATTACGTTATTTCAATCATATGAACACTGCTAAAACAAATTGCACGCATTCGCCTTTGTGCCGTGTATCTTTTGCTTACTTTTTTTTTAAATAATGCTCGAAAATGCTTGTGGAAGAGAGCACTGATATATTATGTTGATCTGCCTATCTTTTCAGAGTGATTATTATTATATTGTTATTTGTAATATTTAATTAAATAAAATTTGACCGACCGATACAACATAGCTTTAATTTGAATTTTATATTGCCTCTCTGGTGGCCAATTAAAAAATATGATTATTTAATAATGCTTTACTATAATAAAGGTATGTTGCTTTCTATATTCTATTCATTTGCAACTTATCAACACTTTTGCACCGGCTAGAAATTGCGATTCTTATTTACAGGGTTATGTTGTTACACTTTAGATAAATTTAACCATCGTATGGTAAATGCTCAATTCCAACGAATGACAGTTAACCTCAAAATATTAATCCTAACCAAGCTGTTTGAAACACATAAAATTCGGCGTATTTTGAATACCTATTAACCAACAAACAAACAGTTCACTTCAGGTATATTATAACAATGCATTTCTAATAATCATCAAGTACGTTTGGCTAATCTTGAATTTGTTTTGCAAGTGCAAAATGACGCCAGCTTGCATTTGTTTTTCCTCTGACGTACGCCTATCTCGCTTCCGAGCTCGGCAAAACGACGCTAAGCTTGTATTTTCTTCCTGGAACGGTTTCAACAGC
>CALNHX010008418.1:38935-60968 GCA_940337035.1 Agriotes lineatus | reverse complement strand
TAGATTTTTGAAGCAAGAAAGGGCCAAGTGTCCTGTAATATGGAACAAATCTTTAAGGAAACCTAAAACAAATAATATAGTGCTGATTTTTGGAACAAATGTTCCTCAGTGCCTTAAAAGCGACCCTTTAAGAACGTACGCTTCCGGGGTGTTAGCGTTGTCGTTTTTTGGAGCAAGAAGTGGCCGAACAGCAGCACTATATTGTTTGTTTGAGCTTTTCTTTAATATTTTTTTCAAATATTACTGGACTCTTGGATTTCCTTCTCCAAGAAATTACGATGGTGGCACCCCAAAGGCGGGATTTTTGTGGGGTGGCTGCTAGGGCACTAAGGTCTACTTGAACCAAAAATCAGTTCGATGTTCTATCTTTCAGGTTTCTTCTAAAATTTGCTCAACATTATTGGGCTCTTGGCAAGTTTTTGCCCCAAAAGACTATGACACCGGCACCGCATGCGATGACCTTAAATAGGTTACTCGTTGGATACATTTGTGCCACTGTATTATTTGTGGAAGGTTTCTTTTAAGATTTTCTTAATATTACTGGGATTCTGCACTTTCTTGCTACAAAAAACTACGACGCCGGCATCCCAGAGGCAGGGACTTTTAAAGGTTAGGGTACTAATGAACATTCATGCCAAAAATCAGCACTAAATTATTCGTTTCAGGTTTCTTTTAAAATTTACTTCATAGTACTGGGCTGTTGCACCTTCTTGCTTGAAAAAGATGCAACGCCGGCACCCCAGAGTCGGGGACCTTTAAAGGGTTGCTGTTAGGGTTCTTCGAACATTTGTGGCAAAAATTAACATTGAATTATTTTTTGAAGTTTCATTTACAATTTTCCTAATATTACTGGGATCCTGCCATTTCTTGGGCCAAAATTACGACGCCGGCATGCCAGAGGCAGGGACTTTTTAAGGTTATTTCAGCACTAAATTATTCGTTTGAGGTTTCCTTTAAAATTTACTTCATATTACTGGGCTATTGCACCTTCTTGCTTAAAAAAAATGCAGCATCGCCGTCGGCACCCTCGAAACGGAGACCTTTAAAGGGTTGCTTCTAGGTTACTTGGAAATATTTGTGGCAAAAATTAGCATTGTATTATTGATTGTCGTTTCCTTTTAACTTTTCTGGGCAGGGCTTTTGCAACACCGGCACCCGGCAATTTCAAAGCATATTTCTAAGGTACTATGAAACATATGTAAAAAAAACAGTAGCTATTATATTCTTTGCTTAAGACTTCTTAAAAAAAATGTTTATATTACTGGGCTCTGAAAAACTGTAATGCCGGCAACCCAGAGGCAGGAACTTATATGGGGTGGCTTCTAGGGTACTAAGGAGATTCTGTGCCAACAGCAGTGCTATATTATTTTTTCGGGTTTTTTTAACTTTTTCCCAAAAACAAATTTCAAAAACCTTAGAAAATCTAAAACAAGATCATTTTACACAATCGTACACTAATGAAAAAAAATAAGTAAATTCAAAATTTAACCAACATTAACACCCCAAAAAATATTCAAGAAATACTTAGTTATGGACTTAATTTTAATGTCTTTGACACAAAAACATTCCCTATGGAAAATAAATTCATTATTAACATTGAAAACACAACACGTACCAATGTTAACAAATTTTAAAAATAAACCTAATAAATACAAAATCCAAATGCTCAACAATGAAAAACACACAATGAAGTTCTAACCAATATTAAAGGAACAAATTTGTTTTTAATAATCCTGAATTAATTGTAACCATAGCGGATAAAACACAAAAAAGCCGTAATTCTAACAAATAACATGTATAAGAATAAAATGAAAGAACTACTAAATGGTAAAAACACTTACGTATTATAAAAAAAGACCCTACCCAGATTATATAAACAGAAAATAATACAATAATAAAAAAATTCTTAACAAACACATATATTGACAATAATGAATATAAACAACTCATTTCAAATAACGGAACACCACCTTTAATGTACAGTTTGCCAAAATTACACAAACCTAACGTCCCATTACAACCAATAGTGGTCTCTTACATGAGCCCTACATACAAACTATGTAAATACTTAGAAATTTTTTTATCACATTTAACTAATAAAAACGTTTTTAGTGTTAAAGATTTCTGGTCCTTCAAAACCGTAATTCACAACCAAGAGTTACCCAAAACCCACAAATTATTGTCATTAGACGTTGTATCTTTATACACCAACATAATAACAGATCTCGCTATACAAACGGTTGAAAACAATTGGCACAAAATACCTGAATTTACAAAAATTATAAAAAATGATTTTTTAAACGCATTAAAATTTGTACTAAGTAATACACACTTTTCTTAGAACAATAAAATGTATAGCCAAAAATTTGGAGTACCAATGGGTTCACCTATCTCAAGTATCATTGCCGAATTAGTCCTAATGGATATAAAGAAAAAACTACGTAAAGATAATAAACATATTATTTTTTACCAACGTTATGCAGATGACATAATAACGAAAGCACACTAAAAAAAGTAGAAACAATTTTCCAAATCTTAACAATGTCCCTCTAAGATTAAAATTTACCATAGAAAAAGAGAACAACAATAAATTAATAAATCTCCTATATCTTACATCAACACGAAAAAACGAACAAAAACAAGTAGATACTTAAATTTCTTATCTAATACTACTATGAAATGTAGAAAAAGGATAATATCGGCACTTGTGATCGTGCCACCTTATTATTACATAAAAAACATCTCAAAAACAATCTAAACATAATAACTAACATACTCTTACAAAATATCTACCCTTTAGAATTCATAAACAAGAACATTAAACTAAGAATAAAAACTTTACAGAAACGTAATAATAGCAATTATTAAATAAATTTAGAACCTAGCTTCTTAAGTGAAGACATTAACAATCGACAAACTGAAACTAAAAGATACACGACAATTCCGTATATTCCTGGTCGATCAGAGAAAAATGAAAAATTATTAAAAAAAGACATTCATACAGCTTTTAAAAGCCATAACACATTCCAAAAAAAAAATGGGCACTTGATTCTTTAGCCGAATTATTATTTTTTTATCCATCCGGTATAATATCAGATAATTTTGGAATTTTATGAGCGCATTTTTTTTGGGTATAATGCAGAACTTTTATGAAGAATACTTTCTTTGATAAATAGATAATTAGAAAAGTTTTCGATATGTAGAGAATTTTATGGGACACCTGTATAATCACTAAATATTTAGGCAACTATAACCAAGTCTGTTTTCAGTCATCACTACCGCACAAATTCATTCGTAAAATAGTAATAAATACATTAACAAAAAACTTCTAAAACGCTATAGGTAATCCAAGCAGTCGTTGAAAAACACAGATTTAACATGTCTCTACTTGAGCACCTTTAGAAGAAGAACTACTACTGCAATTGTTTTATTTAACATAGTTTTCAACCTTCAAGAATCAGGGAACTAGTATACTTCCAGAGTGTGACCATTTAATTTTTTTATTAGTATGAGATACTATCAGCTATTGGTTCAATTGCGCTAGTAAGTTCTCGTAATATACTCTAGTACTTTTTTTCTAAATGTTCAGTTATAATAAATTACAGTTCATCCCAGAACTGGAAGCAATCACGAATCCGGCCAATTATTTGTATTTCTTGTTAGATATTATTTCAGTTGGTGAAGTTTGCCAGTTGGGAACTCCTGCCAACCAAGGCCAATTATTTATAAATGCACCTCGTACGTTCCCTGAAATATATTACGACATTGGAAAAGCAACAAGGCTTACAGTGGATAGTGAACAATTTTAGAATTGAATTATTTTTATTTTGAAATGTATCTTGCAAAATACTGATTGGGTTAAGCGGGACATCAAGAATAGAAGTTATGGACTATCGTGTACAATTTGCTGATGGTTTCTTCGACGTTTCTTAATAGAAAATAGATTTATTGTCTGCATCAACGATATTGTGACAGCGTCGAAGAAAATGTAAAATATTCAGTATATGATAAACTAGGTCCTGAATGATTTACTATTATAGAAATGACTATTCCCCTCAGATAATATAAACCAATCCCATCCATCAATTTTCAAAATGTGAACCAATCAGAGTCGAATATAGTGAATATTTTGCACTAGTGCAATACCCGGGTATTTGCACAAGTGCAATAGCGAGTATTTGCGGGAAGAAAAGCAAACCAGCTATATACACAAGAAATTTCAGAAAGAAAACTGACAACTCTTTAAAAAGAATAGTGTGGTATACAAAGGATGACATTTCTTCGAGGAATAGTCTTGCAATATTCCCCGCGTGCATTCTGTATAATTCGAGTATTTCTCTCGAACGCTTCGCGTTCTCGAGAAATACTCGAATATACAGAATGCACTAGGGATATAACTACTGAATATACAGCTTGTCTTGAAATCTAAATTATTTAATATGTATTTCCCGTCAGCAACAACTTGCGGCACTGAAGCTGGATTTACTCAAAAATAATTCCGAATAAACAATCGCTAAAGAGGCGTAGCGACATTTGTTAGAGCTTAGATCTTTTATTGAGCTTTATTACCTGATTTTAATCTGTTATCTAAAATATATATTTTCCCCGGTTATTTTTAAAAGTTAGTTGATAAGCCAGTGAGCACACAGTAGAGGTCATGGACAAATGTATGAACTTAAATAGCTGGTCATTTTCCTCTCCACTCTTTGAATTAGTCTGTAGCCGTTGTCCAAACGTTGATTTTCGATTTCTAGCAACATTTGAGAGTGCAAACTAAAGTTTCAACATGATTCGTCGCACTGCGATCGTTTTTGCAATTTTTGTAATTTTAATTAATCTGAGTAAGTAATTTACACATTAGTACAATATTTTATTATCAATTTCATATTATGAAGGGTATTTGTATTTCTCTTTAGCTTCTATATTTTTGATAAATATACTGGTTCGCTTTCTATACATTTACTTAGCTGGATATTTCATCAAATTCCAAATAAAATTAAAATTTGTAATGATGCGAACATATCCAAACAACGTATAATAAATATAAATAGAAAGGCATAAGTTTAAAAAAATCTTGTCAGCTTTAGATATTGAAGGTTGAGGATCCAGCAAATAAAAATGCCTCTTGTTATAATAAACGTGTAATCACAGTTTCACCAGTGACTTATCAAACCTTGAGACACGCATATTATTTAAGTATAGAATTATATTATATATTTCATTTAGCCAATTCTGTTATTTTAATATTTTCCAAATTATAACTTTGACGAATTGTTCGTACATTCATAATGAAAAGCAGCAATTCATTTCACTCATTACAGGAGAAGGATGGTGACTTTTAATTTACAAGTCGGTGTGAATATTACTTTAATTATCATGTAATGTCTTCTGTTAGTGTGTATTAGAAATTTTAAATGAAATTGCAGTATACATACAGGGTGGGTGTTTACTGTGTGGACGGAGGATTGTTCCTTAACTATTAAAGACATGAAAACCAATTTTGGTATCGTAATACACGATCACTGTAGGTACCTACATTCTAAAAATATTTAGGTACATACAGGGTGATTGACAAAAATATACTAAACACAAACTTGGTTCGTTTTACTAGAACACCTTGTATAGTTTTGAATTTCTGGATTTCCTGTCACACTGAGAATAAAAATGTATAGTTTTATCTGTATCACTAACCGTTCTGAAGATATTGTCACTTTAGTACCAAAATAGAGTCAACTTTGACGCCACGATGCTAGCGCTTTGATCATGATTATTTAAATATGTTTACACCACCGACTATTGACAATAGTCTACTTACAAAATACGTGGCAAATTTTTCGAAAAAATGTAAAACTATACAGAATGATTAGTTACGCGAAATGTAATTTTTCTCAATTCTTTTTTTTTGATATTTTGATTCCCCCTGTAACGTAGATACTAGTTGATAACAGGTGTCATAAGACGAACCCTTATTAAAGTATTGACGCTTTTATTCGATAATATTGAAATACAGAAGAACAAATAGAACCAAAACCTGAGCAACAATGACAAAATCAATTCGTAAACTGATAGAAATAAGTAATTCCTAACTAAACAATAAAACAATTCTCTACACATAAAATATAAGTTGAACAAGTAAACATAAACGAAGAAAACCAGATATCAAAAAAAAAAAGTTAAAAATGCTGACCACGCCTAGCTAAACAATTTACAATTCCTTCCGAAAAGGAAAGTCACTCGAAACAACATTTGAGGCGAAATGGATTGAAACGCAGCTCTAATCCTCTAATTCTATTTTTCATATCTTCGATTGTGGTGGGTAAACCTTTTCTTTAACGTAGCCCCAAAGGAAGAAATCATGGGGCTTAAGATCCGGTGATCTGGCTGGCCAGTTTTGTACACCACCTCGTCCTATCCACCTCATCTGATAATTTCTATCGAGATATTGCCTAACGTTGATTACATAGTGTGGAGGGGCGCCCTCATGTTGAAACCACATCGTACGAACATTATCTACCTCGATATCTTCCAAAAGCTTGGGTAAGTAATTTTCCAAAAACTGTAAATATCTCTCTCCAGTAAGACTCTTATCAAAGATAAAAGGACCAATCACATTAGAATTGAATATACCACCTACACATTAACTGACCATCGATGCTGATGATCAACAACTTTTAAGATGTGTGGATTGCTATCTGAATAGTGATGATAGTTATGTATATTAATATTGCCATTATTGTGAAAAGTGACCTCATCCGTAAATAGAACGTTATTAAAAAAATTGGTTTCTTCATTAGCTTTAGTAGTTATCCATTGGCAGAAAGATTCACGATTTTGAAAATCTGTTGCACTTAAAGCTTGATCTTGCTCGATATGATAAGGATGGAACTTGTTTTTTTAAATAAAGCTACGAACAGGTCTAGATTTGTGCTTATCTCTCTGGTACTAATTTGTGGATTTTCTATAAGAGATGCTACAACTTGAAACTCAATTTCTTCATTTTTCTTTGTTTTAGCGTGCTTGGGATAACACACTTCCAGAATTTATAAATCTCTCAGCCACACTCGTAAATTATTCTTTCCGAGGTTGTGTTCTTTCTGGGTATCGTTCACGGTAGAAATGGCTTCAGCTTCACCATAAACAAAGATCATATCGACCATTTTTTCTTTAGAAAAATTGACAGGGAATCCAAAAATGCAAAAATATAAAAAGTGTTCTATTTAAAAATACACAAGTTTGGGTTGGGATATTTTTGTCAATCACGCTGTATGGAAGTAAAGTTCGGGCACTTCATTCCATGTAGGAACATGGCCTGAGACATGGCGAGTCAGGGTCGCCGAAATATCTCTTTCGAAACCCAGTCATCTGGCACACCACTAACGGCGTACTGGGTTGTTGGTCAGCATCACGCCTTCGACAACTGCCTTACTTTTCCTACTTCCACATCTTCCTGTGGTTTCAGTATCCAATTTTTAAAGCGAATGGGTGGGCCGCTCGCCAGTTTTCAGATGTCGGGATTGAACCCCGTACCGTGACACCGCAGCCTGATGTATCTACATATTTTTAAAATGTAGGTCCAAGATCGTGTATTATCATACCAAAATTGGTTTTGATGTCTCTAATAGTTAAGGAGCAATTCTCCGTCCACACACTAAACACCAACCTTGTATATGAAAATTAAGGTGCGTGGTCGGTTGCTATTCGGTAAAAAATTGTACAATGATTAACATTCAGTTCAACACATTCCGCTAGTGGCTTACGGCCAGTTTACATTTAAAAGTTTTGCAATTTTGGAATTCTGTTAAAACTGTGTAGTATTCTTGTTAAAAAACAATTTCGGCTTATACAGCGTAGTCTTTGTAGATGAACGTCTAGCATTCTATGGCTTAATTTACCTTGCATCTTGTGAAATGGAGTAGGGATCTACGCAATGGCCATGCTTTTTGGTGGCTCGTGTTGTTTGAGTACCTTGGGAACAAGAATACGTAGGCAGATTTGACTTTGTTTCTGTTTGTGCACCCATATTGACTAACGTTTCGCAAGACGTTGCAGCTTGCATCATCAGAGCTATTTATTGGACTCTTTGCCAGCGGTTCGGAACTGCGTAACACTGATTGGTCGTTCAAGTGCAGCTCAGTTTCAAACCGTGGGGCGTGGCCGTCGAACGCACAGTGATTGTAATACTTTAGATCGTGTATCACAGGAGTCTATATTTTACTAAGCTTAAAACCATCTTCTCTGTTTATATTATTCGGATGTTGTTCTATTTCTATTCACTTGTGAAAAGTAATCAGGTATTTTGGCAAGTACTCTGGCGTGCTCAAATTTTAAGGTGTGCCCACTTGTAAACGTATATTCAGTTGCGGTTGATTTTGTGATGCGTTTGCGTTTACAATCGCTTTTATGTTCTTGAAGTCTTAGATCAATGGAACGACCAGTCTGTCCAATGTAGCTCGAGTAGCAAGAAAAAGGATTGTGATATACGCCAACAGTTTTTAAACTAGAATTATTGTTTTTTACTGATCTGAAACCGTTACCCAAAGTTTCATTGGCCGTTAACACAGTTTTAATGTTGCTTTGTTTCAGGACACGTCCTATCTTATCAGTCGAGCATTGAACGTAAGGCAGAAGTGCTGATTCTTCTTCAGCCATTTGCATCATCGTCTTGTCTAGCGCTTTTCGTATGGCGGCAGTTGTGTATCCGTTCTTTTGTAAAGAGTCAAATTGATGTTTCTTCTCTATCTCTGGATTATCCGCATCGGAGATACGAACAGCTCTGGTCGCCAAAGTCTTCAGAACTGTTGCTTTTTGCATTGGATCATAGTGTGAGTTAGCATTTAGATATCTGTCCGTGTGTGTTTTCTTTCCATAGACTACATGTCCTAAACTACCATCTGATTTCCGTTTTCCAAAACGTCTAGAAACGGAATAATGCAATTTTCTTCCGCTACTGCCATTTTCCTTCGCTTTTATTGTGAATTGTATGCTGTGATGTACAGCATTCGGGTGATTTAGAAAGTTCATTTTTACAAGACCTTGGTACATAATAATAATAATAGTACTAACACTAAGCTTATGTTTATTCTCATTTTTATACAAAAAATCTAGTGTGATACACTCACACAACTTCCTTTTACAGTGATCTTATAATTAGCCAAAAATTTGATTTCAAATTTTTAAGCATTTGTCAAAATGTTCAAGAATTACAGATTCTACAAAAGCGGAACAAAATAGAGCGTTAGTTGAAGAGACACTTTTTCTCTAAAATTTTAAGCTGAATTTAAAACTGTAATAATACCTATACGGGGTGTTCTATTTAAAATAAGAATGACTCAAAAAATAGAAAAAAAACTAAAGAAACCCATTTTAGAAGCATTCAACTGGACAATTACCTACCTCACAACAATACACATTAAAAATCACAAGAGTAAACACCTACTTCCGGTAATGAGATTTTCTTCAAAAGCTTGCTGTCTCATCTACATAGTACAAAAAACTTATATATAAAGTTTCATCGTCATATCTAGTTTCATTTTTGAGATATTCTGTTCACAGGCAGACACACAGACAGACAGACCAATGAATAAAAACATGTTTTTTGGGTTCAGGGGACTCGAAAACGTGAAGATCTGTTGAAAACTCAATTTCGAATTTTTGGGGTGATTCCAATACTTCCTTTATCGTAGTAGTAGTAGTTGTTGTGGGGAGACCGAAGTCTAGCAAGTAGGCCACCATAGGCCCTTTTTGCCAACCCCATGCCATCCCCTCAACCGCCTTCATTATCGTCCTCTTCGATGGGCTCTTCTCCCTGCTTAAACCTTCCTGATTTTCTAATGAAGATCAGAATTTCGGTCCAGGATAGGGAGTTCAACTCTTCCATTCGAAGCGTAGGTGCTCCAAAGGTTCTATACCTCAGTCGCTGGTACGCTTCGCATTCTCCCAAGTAGTGAAAGGACGTTTCCTCGTCCCTCCCACATCTTGGGTAGATGGGATCTTCCTCTACTCCTATCAGTGTTAGGTGTCTCTTTAGTTTACAGTGGCCTGTCAAGATCCCTATCAAAAGATTTGTGGTTCTTCGGCTCCTTCCCATTAGCCAGACCGATTTCTTTGAATCAAATCCCGCTATGTGGTACTTTGATTGACGACAGCCCCTGCATCCTTTCCACTTTTCCTCGCTGGTCTTGTAGGCCCACCCGGTTAGGGCTGCTGAGACCTTCTGCCTTGTTATACCCAAAAAAGGTTCCGGTCCAAAACAAGTTTCCCCGGCTCCAAGTTTGGCTAGTTCGTCCGCCTTCTCGTTGCCTTGGACCCCCGTGTGTCCCGGGACCCAGATGAGCTCGACGTCCTTTTCCCTTGTCAATTCGGCTAAAGCATCTCCACATTCCTGAACAAGAGCTGATCTTGTCCTGGCCGAGAAGATTGCTTTTAGTGCGGCTTGGCTGTCGGAGCAAATTTTTTGCTTTGGGGATATCCTAACCTCGTTCCTTGTTGCCACCGATAGGATGGCATAAACTTCTGCTTGGAATACCGTGGTGAATCTTCCTAAAGCATAGCTTTCTTGCACCCCCCGGCCTTCCATATAAATTCCTGCTCCAGAGGATTGCCTTTCCGCCACTCGAGAACCATCCGTGTAGCATATCAAGGCATTCGACTGGAGCTTAACCCTTTTTTGCTCCCACTGTTCCCTTGTTGGGATAGTGAGAGAGAATCCTTTTTCTAACCTTAGCCGGTCCTCTGCTTCGATTACCCTGTAGGCTGATAGAGGTATTTCTCTAGCAGCCATGTCGGCGATCCTAGCATGGCCCGTGCGAACTCCCTGGTCATTCCATAGCCCCGTATCCCGCATTCTGAGGTGGGTAGCCATGGCCTCTCTCTTTATCCAAGTGTCGAGGCCTGGGAGTCCCAATATTACCTCCAGTGCGGCTGTTGGGGTTGTCCTCATTGCCCCTGTAATTCCGAGACAGGCTAGTCGTTGGACCTTTGCCAATCTTACGGAAATACTGGGGCGCTCTACACTAGGCCACCAGACCACTGAGCCGTACTGAACTCTTGGCCTTACTACCAATGTGTAGAGCCAGTGCAGAATCTTGGGGTTTATCCCCCAGTTCTTGCCTATAACTCTGCGCAACTGCCATAAGGTCGTTGTCGACTTCTTCACCGTCCTGTCGACATGCGACCTCCAACTTAATTTGCTGTCGAGGATTACCCCCAGGTACTTGACCTCTTGCACTAATGCAAGTGGTCTTCCGTACATAATGGGTATCCTCAGACCCTAAAGTTTTCGTCTTTTTGTGAAGAGAATGATCTCAGTCTTTAGTGGGTTTACCGACAGACCTTTCTCTTCAGACCATCTTTCAATAATCCTGCAAGCTACCTGCATTCTATCGCAAACGATGTTTAGGAACCTGCCAGTAACAAGTACCAGTCCATCGTCTGCGTATGCTTGTGCATAGAAGCCCTCTTCCGTTAGGCATCCCAGTAGACCGTCCATTATAAGACTCCACAGGTGAGGTGAGAGGCAACTGCCTTGCGGGCAACCTCCCGTCACCCTGGCCCTCACTGAACAGTCCCCTAGGTTTGCTGTCACGGTTCTTTGCTCCAGTGCTGTTCTCACCCAACTGACCAGAACGGGAGGGGTTTCCCTGGCCTGTAAGGCTTGACATATTGTAGCCGTTCTTGCCTTGTCAAATGCGCCTTCAATGTCAAAAAGTACTGAAAGGGCCACTTCCTTATAGTTAAGTGCCCTTTCGACCTTGTGCACGACAGCGTGGAGTGCAGTTTCGGTCGATCTTCCACGTCTGTATGCGTGCTGATTCCTGTGGAATGGGTGTGTTCTTATTACCCTTTCCGTCAGATGATCCTTTCCAAGGTCTTTAAAAGAAAGGATGTAAGACTAATGGGCCTAAAAGATGTGGCAGTTGTGTAGTCCTCCCTTCCCGTCTTGGGAATAAAGACCACTCTGGCTGCCTTCCACTGTTCTGGGACCCATCCCATTGCTACGCTGGCCCTATATACCCTTACTATATGTGGAAGAAGGATATCCAGGCCTTTCTGAAGCAATGCTGGGAAGATCCCATCTGGCCCCGGCGACTTAAAGGGATCAAACTCCTGTACTGCCCATGTGACAGCACCTTCCGTTATAATTCCCTCAGCGAACTGCCAGTTCTCTATAGGAACTGGTTCCTGTTCCGCTATGGGTGCTAATTGGATGGCGCCGTCTCCTGGAAAGTGGACTTCCAGGAGGTGTTGTAACGACTCCTCTCTGGATGTTGTCTACATCCCATCGGCCTTTTTTAGCACTCCTACTGTTTGACTAGTTTCGCGGCTTAAGATTTTCATCAGTCTAGCAGAGTCTGATACTGAGTTTAACTCTGCACAGTATTTCTGCCAGCTAGATCTTTTGCTGCGCCTTAACTCATTTTTAAACCTATTCCTGGTCATTTTGAAATTGTCCCATGAGGCCTGTGTCCCTTCTCTGATAGCTCGATTAAAGATTCGCCTGGATTCCTTACGCAGATCGGCTAGAGTGCCGGTCCACCATGGTACCCTACGAACTCGAGCCTCCCTGAGAGGACAAGCCTCCTCATAAGCTGAGACAATTTTACTTGCCAGTTGCTCTACGTCTTTACTTAATTGTTCTTTTGTGCATATACCTTCCTCTGGTTGGCCTCCTTGGCGAACGAGATTGGAACGATAGCTTTCCCAGTCTGTTGCCCTGGGTTTCCGGTAGGGAATTTCCAGAGGCTTGTCGGAATTCATTTCCATTCTGATCATACGATGATCAGATGTCACGATATCCGACGTCACTTTCCAGTTTTCAATATTGATTGAAAAACACCTAGAGGCCACTGTAATGTCAATTACCTCCTTTCGGATGCTATTGACAAAAGTGGGCTCTGTACCTTTGTTCATTATCTCAAGATCCGTGGACGCCAAATATTCTAGTAGGGTTTCGCCCCGAGGGTTAATGTCTGAGCTCCCCCACACCGAATGATGTGCATTGGCGTCACATCCGACAATTACCGGAAGACCTTTATCTCTCGCAAACGATATTAAGCGTTCGAATTCCTCCGTAGGTATACGCGCGTCATCCGAGGGAAAATAGGCGCTTCCTACTACTACCTTATGGTTTCTACCACCTACCTGATACTCCAGAACCGCTGCAGTGAGGTCCTTGGTTCCCAGCTGCGGTAGTGGTACCATGCTGAGATCCCTGGACACCATGATACAGGTCCTGGGTCGATCGTTTACTTCCTCGCCAACTACTACATTGTAGTTGGCCATCCTCAGTCCCCTGACCTTGTTCCTGTAAACATACGATTCTTGAATGAGGACTAGTTCTCTCCTGCCAGTTAGGGCGCTCATCAGCTCTGCCGTAGCGCCCCTACTGTGCTGAAGATTGATCTGACTTACCCGCAGTAAATCCATTATGGGGAGTTAATGGTGCGGGGGCTGTGGTCCTCTCTGTTGTCCTTCTTGGCCTGCTTTGACACGCCGGCCTCAGAAGAGTCCTGGCGGACTGCTCCACTCCACGTCGGCACCCTTCGCACTGTGAGAGTAACCAACTGGTAGTAGAGCTGCCACCCAGACTCCTCAAGAGTTCGGACAGTATCTCCGCTGACCAGGAAGGTCAAGAACCACCCTCCTGGTCCTCCTGTCGTCTGAACATGCCTCCATTGCTCCACTCTTAGTGAGCGGTTCTGCATGGAAAGCGTAAAAGGAAGTAGAAATGAATAACAATTCAAACAGCACATTGTGAGAACCGTAAATCTGTTGCTCAGTTGTAGCTAAATATGAACTGGTCTTCCACAAAGCGTTGTTTAAAAAATATAATTTGGCTATATGTTGGCTAAACTAATTTAACATACTCCAAATAAACATTTATATTCATCCTGTGTCGCTGTAGCATTTGAGAGACAGAGAATATGACTACCCATAGTATAGGCTTCATAAGTATGGTAATTAAATTAAATGGTTGTATACTGTTTTCAGTTTCATTAGGGATTGGTCAAAACTTCTGAGAACCACTGGCGTACTCTAGTTCATTAACTGCTAATGATTAACACCAAATCCATATGAAATACCCAAACAACTGCTTTTTGCTTCTGCATTTTATCAAAATTTTGTCGTATCACAACCACCTACGCTAAATTATGTTCCTAGTAATTCAGTCCAATGACCATCAATAGGTTTAAGCAATTAAATGTTTTAGCTTTTTGGGAGATTATTATTAATTTCTAAAGTATAGTTTATTATCCAAAGTTGTTTTGTTTTATGTCATCGAACTGGCCTTAAATTTAATAACAATATCTTCGAAGCACACTCTATTAGTAACAGAATAAATATAAGAGCTTCGTATTTGAAATAGTAATATATCTTAAAGATGTTTAAAGCGACCCAAGGAGGATTTTTAAAAATATTTAGAAGAATTGAGTCGTAAATTCTATATTTTTTGAATGGTAATGATAGTATGCACAAAGACGTGTAGTGAAGATGTTTGGATATTTTGCCTGTATATCCAAGATTTAAATTGCGTACATCATCTCTCAAAGTAATGATATTGTAGCGATACATAAGCCTTTTTGTTATGATTATATGATGAGTGAGGGAAGCAGTCTGCAACAATTTTCTGTTATGAGTGTTAAGATGTGACCAATCAATGTTATACGCGGTCCAGTTCAGAAAACGGGGCGATCTAACGAGTTTTCTAAAGTAGAAATGGGACAACAGACCTTAGCTTTTTATACCACTTTATTTAATTTGCATCAAAATAATCAATAACTTTGAATTTTGACATTTCATGAGTGTGACAATCTTTCAGTTGTCGAAAACAAGGGAGACTATTTCAAAGTTTTTCTTTTAAAAAAAGGTAATACCAACACAGTGCTTTAATAGACTTTATAAAATATCTGCTTTGTTTACACATACAAAGGTAGGCTGGCAACTAAGTCATAACTGTATGTGTACTGTAATATTCCTTTACCGTACATGGTAAGCATTACCATACTGAAGCAACTGTATCTGTACGGTAATATTTCTTTACCGTATATGGCCACCATTACCATACTGCAACCGATAAATTATTGAACAAACCACTGATGTTCTGAATCAGAACAGCCTTATACGTGTTAAAATCAACATCTGCGGCAGTTATGATACTCATAACATTCCTAGATATGTTAATAGCTATAAAGATTCAGTTTTAGATAGGTTGCCAATAATATTCGTAGTGTAACATATTTAGTAGGAGTAATTAATTAATTAATGCGGTAGAGACGTACTAGATAGAATATTAAAATCATACTGAATGTTCTTGATAACAGTTTCTAACTTTTCGCAATCAAAAGAAATGTACACCTGAGTATCATGAGCATGGATATACCGGGTGAGTGGTTTCAAAACCAAACATAGCAAAAGCATGTTATATGACAAGGCTACTGGAAACATTTAATTTAATTTAAAAAACAAGGTTGCTTAGGTCTGAACTTTAAATTATAGGGTTGAGGGGGGAGGGGGTGACAAAAGGCCTTAGACAGCAATTACGTTAGACATATCATATGTTTACTAAACATTAAAAACATGCTATGTTCAGTTTTGAAATAGGTTACCCGGTATGTGTATAGTCCAAATTTTTATATTTTTACAAAGCCATTGCATATAAATTGTAAAGAAAAAAGGATTCAAAATGGAACCCTGAGTAACAGCCTTTATAATGGTTCAAAACTATAAATACTCGTGTTGCAAGGCTTTACGTTACGGTGTTTTGGATAAAAGTGTAGTATCATTAAAATTAATATGAAAAAAAACGTTGTAATAGTAATTTACGATGCACGTAACGTTATCAAGCTTTTTACATTACGAGAGAATAGTTTGAATGAACGAGCGACGTTAGAAGCGAGTTCTTTAAAATTCTCGAGTAATGCGGCGGGTGATATTTATTTTCAACCCTATTTCCTTTATGATTTACCTCATTTGCCATTCCTTGCAGTTCTTGTAAATTGTTAGCGATGAGGACTACGTCGTCATCATATCTTGGATTATTAAATCTTTCTCTTTCGAGTTTCATCGAGAAAGTTCGCAGTAACAAACTTTGACTGCGTATATAATTTTTTTTATTAATTTACTGTAGCGTGAATCGACTCTACAATTTTTTAGTGCATTCATCATTGACGAATGTTTTACTCATAAGTTCTCGAATTATTTTTCATAGTCTATGAAAGCAAAGCAAACCGGTATGTTATATTCAGTCTTTTTTCACATATTAATTGTAGGGGATCCCTCCTCCTCAATTCTAGCCATCTCGACAGACGGAAGGTGATTACGAATAATTGATTGGGTCTCTAATTTTGATGTGGCCTTGTTCGATGTTGCTTTCCAATAAAGATTCGACATTATCAGTCCAACGGCAAGATGATCTACTACGTTTTATTTCCCCGTCATTTTTCCCTTGCAGTACTAACTTTTCTGGGTTTTCACTTTGCGTAATGTGACCGAATAATTATAAAATGGTAGCGTAAATGGTAGGTGATAGTCATTGTTTTAGTTTAGATTTCGTTGAGCACAGATTCGCGATGCGCAAGGAATTGTGAGCATTTTACACCAACACCAAAGTTCGAAGACATCAATTCTTCCGCGATCTGCTTTACGAATGGTCCAGGCTTTGAACTAATTTAATCTTTATATCACTGGTTATGTGAGATCTTTTCTATATTTTCGTCAGCTGGGCCATAGCTGTTCTACCCAACTGAAATTGGCGGTGTATGTCATGTTCGCAACTGCTATCGCTTCTTATAAGTGCTCCTAGATAAAGAAAGTTATCTACAACTTCGTAATTTCCAATGCGGTGCATATAAGATCGATTATTATGTTTCCTGTCTACAATCATTATCTTAGTCTTGGTGTTGTTAATGTGATCATATTCGGTACTAATTATCGTTAGTTTTTCTATTATGGTTAGCAACTCATTTTCATCTTTACCAATGAGGAAAGTGTAATCAGCGTAACGTAGATTGGACCAGCGTCTACCACCTTCCAATTCTTCTAAAACTATTCCTATTATGTGTTTACTGTATAAGTATATTGTATAGTAGGGTGACAGTATACAACTTTGTCTAACGCCGTTTTCAATTTCACAAATATTCGAGAAGCTGTTTTAAATTCTTACTAATGCTAGACTGTAATCGTAGAGGTTCTTTATAAGGTTAAGTAAATGCTGAAATTCCATTTTACTTTCTCAAAAGCTTTGCGATAATCAACAGGACATATATACAGGGTGTAGAAATGCTTTACGCACCATAGGGATTTCAATGATAATTTCTTCATATGAAAATATTTGTTTCCCTAATTATTTTAGAGCAAACTTGTATTGAAGTTTTTTGTAGAGAAAAAAATTCTGTATCCATTTATGCCAAAATTTGTCATTTTACATTTCGGAAAACCGAAAATTTAAAGAAAAAAGTTACCATTTTTAGACAATTCAGTGGTACAAAGCATCTACAAATTAGTTTGCTGTTTATTTGTTTGCATCTGTCAAATGTAACGGCAACCAAATAAACAGCAAACTAATTTGTTGATGCTTTGAGATGATTTAGTAATTTCAAGGCACCGCTGATTTGTCTAAAAATGGTATTTTATTTCTTTACATTTTCGGTTTTTCGAAATGTAAAATAACAAATTGTGGCTTAAATGGATACAGAACTTTTTTCTCTACAAAAAACTTCCATACAAGTTTGCTCTAAAATAATTAGGGAAGCAAATATTTTCATATGAAGAAATTACCATTGAAATCCCTATGGTGCGTAAAGCATTTCTACACCCTGTATATATATATATATATATATATATATATATATATATAGCGAGCGATAGTATTCTCTTGCTTTTTTTATTATTTAGCGTAGATTTCGAATTTTTTCTCTGGTTCCTCTATCTCGTACGAATCCTGCTTGCTCTGGTGCTAACTGATTTGCTAAGAATGGTTGAAATCGCGCGTGTATGATGTATAACATGTAGGTGATACATCGTACAAAAAGGTTTTTGAAAGCCTGCGTCATCTGGTGTTTCGTAATAATCTCACTTATTGGTGAGTTTTTCGGTTATTACTTTAGAGTAGAGAAACATTTACACACCTGAGAGAGAAGCATATGGGTATGTAATTATTTATTACAAACACAGATGATAATATTATATTTATAATGGTGAATTCCTATACGTGATATTCAAGTATTCAAAAATTGTTTGTTTCACAATTTTTACTTGAGAGCCTTCGGGACATTATTCATACTTATTCCGGCTCTATCTAACTACATCAATTTATGGCACCCTATAATCCTATTGATTTCCATTTGTGTTCAATGTTAGAACATGGACTTTATTTCACTATAACAATAAAATCACCATAAACTTCAATGTGCGTTAGATGTTTTTATATTTTTAAATTATCAAGAAATAATCGATATCAATGCTGTTTAATAATATTTATTAAAACTTTGGTTTAACTAAATAAAGGAAATTCTTAATTGTAATAGATTGGGTAATGAAACGGACAACAGACAACAAAAAAGGCCTCACCTGGAGATTCGGCCAGGTCTTAGAAGATCTAGAGTTCGCCGACGACATCTGCTTAATAACTGAGAAGATTAGTCATATGCAAGAGAAAATCAACATCTTAAATAGTAACGCAAATTATGTAGGTTTAAAAGTTAATACAAAAAAAAAACAAAAACCCTCCGCATCAACACAACAAGCACCCAAGAAATAGAACTTGAAGGAGAAAAAATACAAAACGTCGACCAATTCGTGTATTTAGGAAGCGTAATTGAAGATTCAGGAGGATGCCAAAAAGACATCAAGAGGAGAATTAGCAGAGCACAAAATGCATTCAATAAACTAAAAAAAGTGTGGAGCTCAAATGAATTAACCACGAAAACCAAAGTGCGAATCTTTAATACAAACGTGAAAAGTGTGATGTTATATGGATGTGAATCATGGGCATTAAACAAAAAACAAATGCAACAACTTCAAACCTTTACCAATAAGTGCCTAAGGAGAATCCTGAAGATATACTGGCCTAACAAAATATCAAACGCGGAGCTATGGCAAACCACGAATCAAGAACCAATCGCAAAACTAATAAAACAACAGAAGTGGAAGTGGATTGGACACACCCTACGCAAACCAAATTCAGATATTACTAAACAAGCAATCGAGTACACGATTAAAGGCAAACGAGAAAGGAAACGACCAGCCAATACATGGAGAAGAAGTACGAACGAAGACTGCAGTAGCATCAACACAAGCTGGACTGAAGTTAAACAAACAGCTCACGATAAAAAACAGTGGAAAGAAATGATCAACTACATGATCACAGAAGATAAGTGAAAAAAGAAAAAACCGCACTACACAACTAGTTCAACCATTTAGTGAATATGAAGATTAAAGGACGAAGATAGCCCAAGGCTAGCAACCCTGCGGCTATACACCCCCGCTACAGAAACGCTTCGGCGCCCTATGCTCCACGAGGAGTCAAGAGGACTAAGTAAGTAAGTAAGTAAATAAAGGAAATTAACAAATTTTTTAAGCTTTGCTACTTTGGTGTACTTCATCTTAAGAAAATTATTTTTTAAAGAAACACCTGTACTATAGGGCATGTAAGTATGTAGGTAAATCAAATTTTCTTTGCTTATGAAGTGTCCAGCCGAAATTATGCTACATCGTTCAGAAATATCTTAGCTATAGACAAACAAATTTAGTATTTCATGTTACTCCAAAGGACTATTTATTTTTAAAATATCCTAATGAAGATTATTGTCTCGCTCATGCAGAATCAAATATCAATCTCCGATCAATTTCAGATTAGTTTATTACGGTTCCATGTTGCACTGGATCACTATGTGTGAGCTGTCTTTATTTTTTTTTGAGCTATTATTTCTAATGATTAATTTATCATACGTTGTGCCGTCATAAATGTGTTAAGTCCACGTTGCAGCGCTTTAAATATGCTATGTACTTCCAGATACAGTGATCTTAATCTGTGTTTTAAATTATAATTTTATGTTATCAAATTAAAAATTGCTCTTTTTCTATAAAAAATCAGTAACTGTTATTAGTTCTAGCTCCTGAAAAATAAGGGGTGGATTCCTTTATCTAGATAGCGTATTTCTGAAATTTGATCAAAATTTTTGTAATATCATTCCCATAAGTCAATATAATTGATATCAACTATCTGTCAAACAGATTTGAAATCAAAATGACAAATACCAAATCGTTACAACAGTACACAACAATATTAAAACATTAAGTAATTCTTTCATAAATAATTCACCTTTTATAGTCTTTATTTCCTTTTCTAGTTATGACTTTAATACTAAAATCACCCACCTGTCACTTTCTCAATACAATTTTCAGGGTGTCAACCAAACTGCTCCTCTCCGCCTACCAATCGACTCTCTCAAGCACCTTTCCACAATAAATGGCCCCACGAACAGACCAAACGTCCCATTCGTCCAAAATGAACAACTCAACCTTTCCCACAGTACGCAGCCAACAGCCCAAATTTGCAGACACCTACTTGCAATACCACATCCGCCAACCTCCTGGAATGTGCCTCTTTAACCGATGATCCTTCTCTGGAACTCTCCCTTAGTGCCAAAACAGCTTGACGTATTCCAATTCGATTAATGTATTATGTCAAATGGACTTTTCCAATAAATTTGACTTATTATTCTTCTCCAATAATTCACCCTTATAGATTAATTCTGCTAGCCATTAGTTTTTACCACATACCTGTAATCATAATTAGTTTTATGTCCTTAATTATTAACTTCACCACGTAGATTTTTTTTACTACCCTTCTTATTTTATCTAAACATTTTTTTAATAAAACAGGGTTGTTTTTGATATTTTAATCACACCAAAGTATTTTGAAACATTTTCAAAATTTGTTATTTTTCAATAGTCGAAACAAAATTACTTAACGATATCAATTCCATTCTTATACACTCTACTCTTAATATATTTGATTTAAACCTACCAAATTTTTATTTTATTTTAGTTAAGTATTTGTCATTCGTTTTAAACTGTAATTTTTAAAATAATATATTATTTTCGAATCCATCTGTTTTCCAAATATCTAGTTTCCATTCAATTATAAATTCTCTTTCACTTTGTAATTGCATATTAACCTTTCACATTCCCACTTTATATTTGACCAGATCTAAATTATTTTCACCCATTGTAATCCCTTAATTGTTTCTGAAATTGATTCTAAACACACACAAAGATGTATACCATTCCAATATAAACGGAATGCAAAATCATTTATAACCAACCAACTCTGACAATTATTTGATAATTCATAATTTTTCGGCATAAATAAATATATGAAATAGTTATGGTCGTAAAGTCGCTCATTTTTAATTTGAAATAGTGTGAAGTGGAAGACTTACCATATTTTTAAATTATGTAAGAATATTAGAATTTTAAATATTTACAAATTGTTACATTATATGGACATAAAGAAGCAGCAAAAATAATTTCTATTAAAAATAACATTACGTTCTAATTAAAAAGAAATCTTTTCGTTAATATGCTTTGAAATATGGTAATACTTAGCTGATGCTTTATTATGCTATTTTTGTGGGACTCTTTCTCGCAAGAAGAACTTTCTAAAGCTAAATTTCCTAATAAACAAAATCCGACGCTGGTCACTATATTATTGCCCCCCCCCCTCACACACACACATTGGACATTTGTAATGTGTGGCACGGAATTGTAATGGATATTTTAAGAGCCTATTTGCTGGGATTTCATTGCAATGTAGTTACCCTCTTCTATTTATTTTCAGCAAGCTCAGTAGCAATCCGATCTCTCTTATTCTACTTGACTTACCCTAGTCGTGGTTAAAGAAGCCCCTGTTGAAATGAATTGACCTGGACTCGTGCTAAGCTGAAAAGTTTAGCTCCAAATCTTTGCTCAAATACAAGTTATTTGTTTACACTCAAATTAACAAGAAACAGATATATTTCCTGCTAAAGAA